>JAPFRW010000193.1:0-180313 GCA_030778065.1 Akanthomyces uredinophilus | reverse complement strand
ATTATTAACTTTATTTTGTAAATAAGATAATAATAAATATAAAACAGAATTAAGAATATAACTTATAAAAAGCTATATAGACTTATAACTAATATTAGAACACGTATTTATTTACTTTCTACTAGACTTTTATAGAAAAGATTTAACCACCCGCCACTGGTTAGCTACTCGTTTGCCAAATCACCACATTTGAGAATTGGCGTTGGCTATCTGCCGCATGCCCGACTCATCGGAAAATGAATTCTCTTCATCAAGAGCTGGTCAAAACCCTTATAGAGCTGTACACTCTTCAAATCCAACTGGGAAATATTGCCGCAAGCTCGCTCCAGGTCCCTGACAATGCCATCTTTAACAGAAACGCGGCGTTGGCGGCTGGGTATACCGAGGAGGCCGTGCGCTTTATGGCGTACATGCCATACTTGAGCAGCGAAGAGGACGGCTTTGAGATATTTCCGAACACTTTTGTAGAGCGCTATGTTGAGGAGACTGATGAAGACGTTTACGCCTACCAGGCTCTTCGAGAACTCGACACAGATCCGTTCGAGGGGGTCTATATTCCACCTAGCTATATAAAACTTACAAAACACAATGTTTACGGCTCGATATTTTTATACGATACTGATACAGGTATTCCGCACTTCTGCCTCGACGCCACACAATTCCTTGCTAATAATTTATCAATGCAGGGCTCGTCAGAGACTGGAGACCGTTTGATGACGACATTGACAAGCATAAGCAAGACCTCCAAGTTCTTCCGGCGAAAACGCCCGCTGAAACATTTGGCCCGTGGATTGACAGCTATCGCAAGCTGAAGATTTTCAAGTACACCGACATCTTGACGTGCTGGGAACCAGATGAGCCGATCACGTTCCCAGATCTGGCTGTTGCTTCGAAAAGAGAAAAGCGGCGGCTGGCAGAACTCAAAATCCGAGATTTCTACCTGGATAATGGCTTGAATGTCGACGCAAAGGAACAGGACGGTTTTAACTTGGAGAGGTTTGTTGAGCAGCGAGATGACTACAGGGAGGAGGTTCTGTACACGCTGTTCGAGGACGAGGGCAACCCGGAAACGGAAGCTGGCGAACACGAGCAGGAGGAGGTCACGAGAGAACTGTGACCTTTGCGGCCGATGTTCAAATTTGAAGCCGGAGCTTTGCTTACGTGTAGTACAAATAGGAGATTCATGGGCAGATACTGGTTCGAAATAGGCAAATCTGAATTTGTATTTTTCATGGTCATTGCTGTACACAGTGTAGGGGGAGCCTCAATTGTAGGAGGCTGTCCTTGGCGCCACCAAGCCTCAGTGACGACATTTATTACTGCTGGATATTGTGCAGCTGAAACTGTTCCTGAGCTTGCGGCGGCGATTCAAACTCTGTCGAATCCAATCCGAAGCCCTATGATACACTTGAAAGTAGAGTTTCTATTGTCAGGAATAATACCTCTTGCAATTATTTGCTACCTATGGCTAGCCAGGACTATACCTAGACATGCTCGCTGCACAGCGGACAAAGGCAGAAGCTCTATCCTGTCCATCAGCAAACCAGATGAGCGCGCTCAACACAGTAAGCTTAGAACGGAAACAAGAATAGTCAAAGAGAATTATTTGATCAAGGTAAATTGTGTGCGAGGCACTGTATGCTACCGACCCGTACTCGGCCCTTCCGGAAGGTCCGAACTTGACCAGAACCCCATATTCTTGCTTAGATCGCTCTTTTCTGCCTGCACTATCGGGTGGCGCATTCGCGTTCATGGACAGCTCTGCGGGATGCACAGGATGGTGCCTGCTAGTCTTCTTCTTCAACCTGGCTGATCGCTTGTTTGATTGTCTGTGATGACAAATAAGATTCCGGTAGTACTGAGTAGCCAAGGGCGATAAAAGGTTCCGTGCCTACACAAAAGGGCATGGAGAGCGGCGAACTGTCACTATATATCGCAACATTAGTACAATTAGTCGTCAAGCTTCGAAATCATCTGCATTCGACATGTATGCCCGCGCAATAGTCGTCGTGGTCGGAGTTAGCCCAGGCACTGGCAGCGCAGTTGCCCGCAAATTCAGTGCTGCCTATCCCGTTGCACTCTTGGCACGCAAGCAGGAAAGCTACGCGAAACTCGTTGAAGAGATCAACGAACAAAACGGCAAAGCTGTGGGCTTCTGTGCCGATGTTTCCGACGAAGAGAGTGTCAAGACGGCGTTTCTCAAAATTCGAGAGGAATACGGCGATGCGCCAATCGCTGCTGCGATCTTCAATGCACCGGGTGTCTTTCTCAAGAAATCCATCTTAGAGATGACTGTAGATGAGTTTGCAGCCTCCTGGAAAGTCAGCTGATAAGCCTATCAACAAAAGATACAAAGGTGTCTCTATGACCGTCTTGAGAGCCGGATCTAACACCACGCAGCAAAGGAGCCTTCATCTTTTCTCAAGCTGTGCTGCCTGGGCTACTCAAACATGCCGCAGACAGCAACGCTTTGCATCCGCCGACTCTAATCTTCACCAATGCCACTGCAGCCATCAAGGCCAACGCGGGCAGGTCCGGATTCGCCAGCGCTCAACATGGGCTGCGGGCCCTGTTTAAGAGTATCGCAAGAGAGTTTGCTCCGCGTGGCGTTCACGTCGCTCATGCCATCGTTGATGGCGCCATTGATCTCCCAAGAACACGAGAGATGTTTAGCGACTGGCCAGATGAGGCTATGATTGGGACAGAGGACATTGCTGAGTCGTACTGGAACCTACACTTGCAGAGCACGCGCGGCTTTACAAACGAGATTGATATGAGGCCGATGCTAGAAAACTGGTAGACTCCAAGTACGCAGAAAGAGTAGTCGTCAATGTTTTGATAATTTTGCCTTGCAGTTGTCAATAGTCCCAAGTCAGTATGTGCGACTTGAGCTGGAGAGGAGAGCTTATAATTTCCAAGCAAGGAAGAAGGCAAAGACGGTTCGAGTGCTTAGTGTTTTATTTAGCTACACAAGAAGCAACGATAATAGTGAATTTATAATGTGGTCGCACCGTATCACGAGCCCGCTCAATTGCCGAGATACGCCACGACAGCACACAGTTTGGATCTGTACCGTGTGGCAGGCGCAGTCTTGGCTGGAGGGGCCCGGTTTGGCTGCTGTGGTAAGCCAATTCATGCATGCATGACACAGTGGGTTGAAAATCGTTTTATAAACCTTACTTCATTCACCTGTGACCGATATGACATATGCCCGATCCAATCTGCGACAAGTCGCCACAATTTACGAGATGAACGGCGCCATAAGTTCACAAACAAAGTCAAATATCCAGCGGATCCCTACTATGTAAATGCCGGAAATCATATTGCTGCCCTCTATATCAATGTCGATACTGCTGCTAATGCTCCAACATGGCAAAGCAACCCACGCGACCGTTATCCCTGCCTGCCTTATCATGATGCCATTCAAGCCGTCAAAATACAAAATGTTTCCCGTCCAGGCGCCGTCCACCATGTTGCAAAAAAACCAAAAAAAAAGACTACCTAAAAGAGATGGTACGAATGCCGCAAGCTCCCTTGCCAACATGGAATCAGAATCACTCGCTGTGCCCATTTGCCATTATGACTTTACCCAACAACTGCCTTCATGCTCAGACTCTCCAGGAAGCCGCCCAAGTCTTCCTTCTTTACTTCCACCACGCAGTGCTCGAAGCTGTCGATTCGCACGCGTGCACTCGTCTCGCCAATCACTTCTTGAAAGGCGCTGCCGAATCGGTTCAGTCCGTAGCCCTTGTCGTGCTCCTCATCATCCTCATCGGAATCTTCCTCATCCTCCTCATCTGAGCCCTCAGACTCAGTCTCCAGCTCGTCCACCTCTTCCCCAGCGGCTTCCTTGGCGGCTCGTTTTTGCGCTTTTACGCGCTCCTTGGCGAGACGAGACTCTTCCTTCTTCTTCAACTTGATCTCCTTGGCTTGCTGCCGCCGCTTTGCCGCTTCCTTGTCCATGAACGTGGAATCGGGGCCGCCACCGCCACCCGTACCGACCACGACGTAGACTCCGCGCTTCTCGTGCAGGCTGGCCACCACGAGAGGTGTTCCACGACCGCCATGCGACAACTTTCCGTGTGCTTCTCGTTCTTGTTCGGCAAGGGCCTCTCCAATCCATAGCGAGAGTTTTGTCAATGCCGAAGGATGTGTAAAAAGCGATACGTCGGGACCATCCTTGACAACGCATAATCGGAATGCCCGCAGGTGCTTAATTTGTTTCTTGTTGATCAGCGATGTGCCAGTTCGGTAGATGGCTCGATGGAGAAACTGGGCCGTCGGTAGGCCTGCCTTTAATGCGTCAATATCTTCGAGCGCATCATAGGCCTCCCAAAATCGCCTAACCCATTCTTCACCCTGAGCTGCAACTTCGGCGTCATCTTCGATCTCGCGACCGGCCTGGCTAGCAGCGTACGCTAGGTCTATAGCCTGTGCGTGCTTGCCGACTTCGAGCAGAGCACCAATGACCACTCCGACATCTTGTGCCGACAATGTTGCGCGCCAACCCCAGCTACGGACAAATCCCCAACCGTCCTTGGCCCCCGCCCGGTCTTTACCATCCGTATCTACTGCGGGGACCATTTCATCGAGATTGTACAATGAGCCGTATTTGAGAAGTTTGGCCCGCAGCTCTCGTTTCAGCATCATGTCCATGTGCGTGTAGCTCTGCTTGCACTGCGCAAGACTGACGCCCATTTTGGCCAAGAGTTTGTGCAGGCGTTTGATTCCAGTTTCGCTCCAAGTCTTCAAACGCGAGAACAAGTATGGGGAGTGCAGCATACTGTCGTACAAGCTCCAGTGGCGGATGAGGAGGAAGCGTGGCTCCGGTGAAAGCCTGATGCCCGTGTCTTCGGGGTTGCGGGCCGTAGTCGGGATGACGCCAGTATTCTCAGGAGCGACTCGCCCGTTGGCGATTTCTGGAGGATTCAATCGGCGCACTTCATCCCGCAGTAATTGTCGGAGACTTGCGCCACGCACTCCCATCCATCCTGTCTGCCGAGTCTTGCTTGTTGCCCGTACAGGCGCAGCCACGCCTGCGGATGATTTTCCGTATAGCTCCATTGAAGTCACTCCTACAATGGTAAGCCACAGCAGATCGTTATCTTCGCGACCGAGCTCCGAGGCTAATGAGTACATCATGGATGAGATGGGTTCTGAAAATGACGATCCCATCTTGTAATATTGTTGCAGCACCGACTCGTTGTCAGTCCTCATTCGCAGAAGTTTTCGTCGAAGGGCACGGGCCGAGTGCGCCGGGGGCTCCTGTGCGCCAGACGGAGGCTCAATTGGATCGCTAGACAGCCCGGCGTCCGGGTCTCGGAGTGACACCAATCCTCGCTGTGTCGGACGTCTCGGCGAATCGATAGGGCTAGACTGTGTAGTGTTAGTCCAAGGCCGTGTAAAAGGATACACTCACATACCGAGTTGCTCCGCCGCCGTTGATGTGGTCTGTCGTCATCGTCGCTCAGCTCATCATCGTTGCCGGGCAAGCTCTTGCGCTTCTGGCCAGCAAGGGCTCGAGGCTCCGAAGGTTCATCGTCGTCGTCGTCACTCGGTCCATAGTCGTTGGCATCGTCGTCCAAATCTGGCATATCTACCAGCGCTAGATACGCATCGCGCTCGGCCGTCAGGTCTTCTTCAATGTCACCGTCGTCAAAGACGACGATGCCTCCGCGATCAGAGTTGTAGGCGCGTCCAATGCCACCACCTGATACGCCAACCGGGCTGCGCGACTGGTAGGTAATGACCCCGTCCGAGGACGGTAGCAGCGGGAAGCCGCCAAAAACATTGGCCAAGTTCCAGGGGCGATGAGCATCGAGGACCCAGACCTCGACACCGCTGTAAGGGTTCTCCTCGCCTTCAGGCTCAAGACCGAGCAGCGGACCCAAATCAACCATGCCGCCGACGCCGAGGCAAATAACGAGACCGCCCGCGCCGCCCCGTGATTCCATCATGGGCACCACGAGCTCCTTGCCGGCCTTTTCGAGGTCGGCATAGCCCGAGATGGGCTGTATCTTGTGCGGAATATAGTCATGCTTGAGCAGGCGAGTCAGAATGCGGCAGCCGCAGAGGGCGTCTGGTTCGAGCGCGACGAGAATGAGAACGGGAGGTGAGAGCGGATGTCGAGAGTTTTGGAGGTGAGTGTAGAGTTTGGAAATCAAAGAGCGCGGGAGGTACATGGCGGCGAGAGACTATGCGCTGGTCGTGGCCGGGCAGCTTCTGGATGCATGGAGGTGTTGCTGGCAAGCGGCGGCGTGTCGTGAGTAAATGCTGTAAAGAAATGCGTGCAGGTACACAGAGTCAATGTGTATGGCACGGGAGGGACCAGGTCCTTGCACGCGCATGAGCATAAAACAATGCTTGGCTAAAGAAAATGTAAAGTAAACCGGTGTGGGTGTTGATGGCGAACGCGGTATGGAGGCAAGGTAGTCGAGGACGCGCTTTGGCTCCACGGCTCGACCCGCGTCGACGAGACGAGTTTAATGGGCAGCGCCAGCACAGCCAGGTGGGGCATGCCGTAGGGTACACTACAGCACGCAGCCACAGCACTAACCAATACGGAGCACAAAATGATCTGCATAAAGTCATGGTCGCCGATGATGGGCAATTCTATTTGTAGATTTACCAAAACTTTTGTGAGCCTCTCGTGGAGCGCCGTGCTGTGCTCCGTACTTGCTACGAGCTGCCCAGCTGTCCCGTCCGGCTGCCGTTGCAACGTCCCGGGTGGATGTACTTACAGTGGGTGTAAGTGCCTTTTCCAGGCTGTACCTTGGTTGCATGTCCCCCTGTCACCTGCCTGTCCAGCATCTTCATGGCGCACCACCATCCAACCCCAGCTCACCTGTTGGCCCAGATGAGGCATCACCAGTATGCGCCACAAATTTCCAAGTCTGTTCGTCCATCGCAATCCCTGTCTGCCTTCCTACTCCATCATGGCTCTCCGTTTGCCTCGAGCCGATTCTCCTTTCCGGTCATCATCGCGCAAACCCACTGCGCTGGCCACGCTACGGATAGCGCATCCATCAGCATTTACTAAGAAGTTGTTAGCGGCTACAGTGGTGGCATCATTTGTCCAATAGCTAGGATGGCCCAACACTACCATCTTCCATCCAACGCATCACCGCAGTTCTTTACTTTCTCCTCGTCGCCCTGGGCAGTCAGCTAGACCAACAGCGACCTCTTCACGATCCCGGCTTCCGTCTTGCACTAAGCACTGTCTCGGACTGCAGCGCGTCGACGACATTGTTGGTCGCCGGCTGGACTCGGCTTCGCTCATTTAACCGCTGTCGCCCTGCCCCATGCTATCCCGCGAACCTCTGCCCTGAATCACCTCTGAGGCTGAAGATTGCCGCTCTTGGTTGCATACTACACACGGGACGACGTCCCTTTTTTCGAGACTGCGCCAGTTGAGCGCACCATGGCCATGGACCGCTATTACGACTTGGACACTACCTCTGACTATGCCGAGTCGTTCTCGGCTTCAGAATTCACCTCAATCAAGACAAACCGTCTACTCTATCTCTTTGAACATGGCCGGTATGTGTATAAATCTTCTCGTCGGGCTTTGCTGATCTGGCCAGTCGGTACCAAGGCGTTGTTGCCGATCGCTATGGCCTGCCAAACGACGAGGCCGAGCAGCTTCGCGAAGGCATCAAGCATAGGCTCTACCTGGATCACATCCTCAAAGGCGACTATTTTTTGGCACCAATCGGTGAACACCCCCAGAAAATTGTCGATCTCGGGACCGGCACCGGCATGTGGGCGTTGGAAGGTGAGGCTCCGCCTTTTCGCATCGATCATCGCTAACGTGATTTATCTTGACAGTCGCTGAAAAGTATCCCAGTGCCCGGGTCATTGGAACTGATATCTCTGCCATTCAACCAAGTTGGGCCCCTCCAAACATTGAATTCCGGGTCGAAGACCTTGAAGACGAACACCGCCCGTGGACAAGCATCTACAATGGCGCCGATCTCATCCACTGCCGATTCTTGATGCAGGTGATTCGCGACCCGAAGCGCATGATTCAAACCATTTTTGAGTAAGTAAGATTTTCCATGAACAGGACTTTGGCTGACTTGGGAGCCGTTTAAAACCTGGCGGTTGGATAGAATGCCACGACATTGTGGCAGAACTCTACACCGAAGATGAATCTGTCGACAAGGACCATCCCATCAATCAGCTATACAATCTTATTGACGGTCCGTTCACCGAGGTTTACAAGTGGAATCTGCATATCGTGCGGGAGCTGCCCAAATTGATCCTGGAGGCTGGCTTTGTCAACATATCGACCCGTCGAAATAAGATCCCCATGGGTCGCTGGCCAAGCGAGCATAACGCGCGGGAAATGGGCCTCTTTCAACAGACAATAGTGTTGGACTTTGCGCTAGCCATGTTGGCCAAACGTGATATTCTTGGATTAGACCAAGATGAGGCGGCCGAGCTGGGCCAACAAGTTCTCGACTCTGTACATGATCACAGCACGCACGCTTACATGGACTGGGCCGATGTGTGGGCACAGAAGCCCATGACGTGAATATGATAGAGGGACAAATAGAGGCGTTGCTTGGACTTGGTAAAATTAGACATCCATTATAAATCCAGACACTAGACTTTTTAAAAGAAGATGACCAGGACTGTGGTAAAGTAATCGTAACGTGCGGTTGATTTGTTGGGACTGTTGCAACTCTGTGGGGCGGTTTTGTGACATGCCGGGTCTCGACAGTCGCGACACCGTCTTACCACCTTCATCGCTCGCCATCAACTACGCGCTCGTCCGCCATGAACGCCTAAAATGGTGTCCCTCGGTATCCTTTCGTCTAGCGACAAGGCGTCAGCGAACCGATCCAAGTCTGCCCACGCAGAGTCGGAGCTGCTACCAGACTACATCCACGACGCCGCGCAGCTGCCATGCGTCCCACCCGAGCGGCCCGACCTGCATCAGCTCAACAGCTGCCTCGAGGCGCTGGCCGCCGTGTTTCCCGACATCCAGATTGAAGTCTTTCGCGAGCTGCTGTCCAACTTTGATGGCGAGTCGCGGCTCGCCCTCGTCGCGGATGCGCTGCTTAAGAATCGCGTCACATGGGTCAAGGGCCGTTGGCGAGTCCCCGACAAGGACGACCCGGCCGGCCCGGCCGTGCCTCGCCCCGACGCCTTTCGAAGCCCCGAGTACAAAAAGGCGGTGCGCACGCTCGCCTGGCAAGAGTTTCGCGGCCTGTCACGCTCCGCGATTGACGGCGTCCTCGCCGAGTCCAACTACTCGTACCTCGAAGCCCGCCGCACCCTCGCCACGCTGTCGTCCAAGTCGTGGCGGTTTACAATATCCTCCATCTTCTTTCGACGAAAGCCCATAGCCACCGGAGAGGCTGAGAACCACCCGCTTGTCGTTTGGAAATCGAGCGGGCAGGGCTCCATCCTACCCACCATTCGCGCAACTGGAAGCGCTGAACTGGACAGAGAGCTCTACGAAACGCTGGTGGCACCATTAAAGGCACGAGACAGGGAGTCGAAGGAAGCTACCGACCGCGAACTGGCCCAAACACTGAATCAGCAGGAAGCCGAAGAGGCCGGGGCCTTGTACGAGTGCGGATGCTGCTTCACCACGGCCCCATTTGAAGTGATGACTTCGTGCACGAAATCCGGGCACATGACTTGCTTCAACTGTGTTCAGCACTCGATAAAGGAAGCGCTCTTTGGGCAGGGCTGGCAGAGCAGCGTCAACGCCGCGACTGGCACACTCAAGTGCCTTTCTACCGAGGGTGATCGATGTCCTGGGCAAGTCCCCCACGAGCAGCTTCAGCAGGCCATGATGCAACAAAAAGGCGGCGCCGACATGCTCCTCAAGCTGGATTGGCGCTTGGCAGATCACGGCCTAATTGAGTCCAAGCTGCCTCTCATCCGATGTCCTTTTTGCAACTATGCGGAAATCGACGACCTGTACGTGCCGGCGGAGGAAGCTCGGCTGCGCATCAGATTCGACAGCGGCTACCAGATGCTGTTTCTCGGAGCCACGGCAATTGCGATGCTTTTGCTGCTTCCAGCCATACTCATTGTCATGCTGCTTTGCGCGGTTGTGGCTGCATACGTTCCGCTGGCCCCATATCTTAAGGAGCACTGGACGCGGGCGGTAGGCCGACACAGCCGTCGACGGCGCGGCCTCAAGTTTACCTGCCAAAGTCCCGAATGCAAGCGCGTCTCGTGTCTCTCGTGCCACAAGTCCTGGAAGGATATCCACATCTGCCACGAGTCGTCACTGGTCGCGCTGCGCACCCAGGTCGAGCAGGCCATGAGCATGGCGGTCAAGCGCGTATGCCCCCGATGCAGCACGTCGTTTGTGAAGAATTCTGGCTGCAACAAACTCACCTGCCCCTGTGGGTACAAGATGTGCTACGTCTGCCGTGCCGACATTGGCGACGAGGGCTACCGCCACTTTTGCGATCATTTCCGCCCCGATGGCGATCCGAGGCTTTGCAAGGAGTGTGATCGCTGCAACCTCTGGGAGTCGGAAGACACGGACCGGATATTGCGCGAGGCGCGGGAAGACGCGGAGCGCAGGTGGAAAGACATGGAAAAGAGAGAGCTGTCTGGCAGCGAAAAGGCCTTTTTGGCCACGGGCTACATCAACAAGAGCCACGACGTTGGTCTGCGCAAACTACTGCGGCGCGGCCAGCTTCCCACATTTGCGGAAGCGTGCGACTTGGTGATTGACACTGTTTTTATTTAGTCATGAGTTACGAAGCGTTGATTGCATACCCTACAAATAAAACATACATGAATATGAAGGATCAGTTCCCCCATCCGCTTCTATGCGACCAGTCTGGTGCCCGTTGCGTCTTCTCTGGGCTGTTCATTTCGAGGCGAAGCCACCGACTGCAGATGTTCTCCGTATGCTCCATCGATATACGTGTATGACTGCGGCAGGTTCGGTTCAACGAGTTTCCATTGTCTCCTAGCTGAACCCAGAGTTACTCTTGGTAGCAGCAGCAGCATCGGTTGGTGGCAGTGAGCTGTTCAGCATGCGGTGAAGTCTGTAGTCATTCCACTGCTCCCTTGCGATCAAGGACGCAGATGTCATCTCCATCGCTGAAAAACACAACAGCCTTTTGCTTCTAGTCGAGAGGGAGTATTTCCAGTCATTTTACTGCCAGTTGAATATTGGTATGTTCCAGCGCTCCAACATCCGGGACAACGCGAACATGATTACCGGTGGCAGCCACAGATCAGATTTGCCACTCCAAGCTGTTCAGCCTACGGTGAAGTCTGCAGTCAATCCGCTGATCCTTGGCGATCAACGACGCAAATGTCATCAGCATCATCATCGTCGAAAAGCACAGCAGCCTCTCGCTTCAGGTCGAGAGGGAGTATTTCCAGCCATTTTGCTGTCAGCTGAATCTTGATGTATTCCAGCACTTGCGCTCCAACATCCAGAACAACATGTACCTGACTACCGGTAGCGGCTGAATATTGGTATATTCTAGCACTTGCGCTCCAACATCCAGGACAACGTGTACCTGAGTACCGGTAGTAGCCACCAAGTTGACAAGCCACTCCGCGCCGGAGTGGCAGTTCCGGTCTGCCGAATGCAACAGCTGTACTCTGTTTTCTGGGCGCAGCAGATTTTCGAGCACCAGGGCGTTTGTGTGCAGTTGATCGAGCTGCCTCACTTCGAGTAGTAAGACGTGACGCGAGCGCCTTCGGCCCAGTTGGATAGGGTGGGTTTCATTGGTCGAAGTCGGGTTTTTCCACGCATCGTCGCCCGTGGTACCAGTAATAGCCGTACCGTTGCTGTCTACTTTAGTGGTGTCATCCTGAGTTTCGTTGGGACGGTGGACTCCTCACCATACTCTTGCCAGTCTCATAGTTCACGGACATTCGCATGGCTAGAATGCGCTTCAAAGCACACTGCTGCAGCTTCGTGGCAGCGTGAAGTGTAGCAATGAGACTATCACCACGTCGCTGTTTATTGGGGGCAGGGAGGTACCAGACTGTTGGTAGAAAGGCACAGCGTCAGTAAGGTAGCCAGCAAGCGCCAACGCGAAGCTTAGAGTGACGGTAATGAGAATAAATGCAAACAGACCAGAGGAAAGAAGAATTTCAAGCAAGAACTTTCTGGGCTCTGCCATTATCGAATCACAAGGGATTCAGTGCGCAATACGTATCGCGAGGTCTAGGAGTGGTGGTGGAAGCTACTTGTTTCTCATCAGAATCTGCTGCAGTGGCAGATCTGAGAATGCGGGCCTAACGCTGATTTGAGTCAATGAGATGCCTGCACTCGGTGAGTGTAGCCAGAGGTTGCAACAGTCATAATTATTAATCATGTCAAATTGTGTCCAAAGCACTTATTCTAACTTATTAGGACCTAATTCCTCACCAGTAAGTGTGGATTCACATATTGCCGTAACGTGACAAATTGCACTTGCGCCTCCGCGAGCTCGACATTTCCATGAACAGTTTCTACATTGCCATCAGAAAAGAAGGCCGGATACGGTGGCACATTAGGACCACTTTTGAACTCTAGCATTTCCGCACTTTCATTTCCTCTTCTTTTTTTTCTTTTTTTTTGGCTTTGGTAACCAGCCGCCGCTAATAAATTTGCATGCAGCTTTCGCAACACTAATTGCACCATAATGTAGCGCTCCAACAGTCAGGTTATCTGTACTGAACGATCATTTAAAGGCTTCCCGATTCTAGTAAAATTTTCATTTTTCTTTATGTAATAAGGAGAATGAATACTATTAGCCCTATAGCCGTATACCACTATGTATATAGTAATTACAGTCGCAAGGAGTAAAAACCCAGATAACTGCTACGCGTCATCTGGTGGCCCAACGTACCTGAGGTATGTACGTGCATACAGTGGGCCCAATGTAATTCCGCTTGTGATAACTTCGAGAGGGGCAGCAGTACCTCCCGCCATACATGTCACTCGCTGATAGCGCCGCCAATAAAAAAGTAAAAAATAGATCATGTTATCCATATATAGAGTATTCAATTTTGCGTCGATTGGTATAATTAATACTTCGTATACTATCCTCTGCTGCGGTGTACAGTCTGAGTCCGGTGTGGCATTGTTATGACAAGGTGATAGAACGGACCTCACCAAATTCATTCCTTCCAGCACTCCACAGCAGCCCTTTCTAACAACTTGAATAATTCAGGCGTAGTCGGTATATCATCAAGCTCAGGATAGCAGGCAATTATTTTTTTGTATGGTGCCTACGGCACCCTGTAGTACCCTGTGTTGCCCCATGATGCCCCGTGATGCCCCGTGATGCCCTGTGATGCCCTGTGATGTCCTGTGGTGACCTGTGCTCGTGGCTACATGGGAGTAATATTGCACGGCTTGTTGTGTGCGCATTTGTCGAGATATTAGGAAGGGGAATGAATCATAATAGTCAAGAGGCTTCAAATACATATTTACTACATCGTAGTTTTCGTCTTAAGCCCTATAATATGATGTATCTAGTGCTGTAATAGATGTCTGTTGATTTGGCAGCAGCTAGGCTGACCCAATCCGAATAAATCAGAAACGCGAAGCGGGTTATTGCCGAAAATCAAAGTTAAATGTGCCGCCGTAGACATGATATGCCAGCTATTCCGAAACTGCATTGGTGAGATGAGTCGCTGACTGGCCAAGAGAAGCTTTATTAACTTTCAGGTCGCTGTTGCAATTGCGTTGATTTTGTCCCCAATGCAGGCGCTTTGCAAAAAAAGACATCGCGCCCTTCAGGCAATCCTAAATCATGGACAGCAATGAGTTTATAC
Source organism: Akanthomyces uredinophilus (assembly GCA_030778065.1). NCBI lineage: Eukaryota > Fungi > Ascomycota > Sordariomycetes > Hypocreales > Cordycipitaceae > Akanthomyces > Akanthomyces uredinophilus. The sequence goes on along the minus strand of JAPFRW010000193.1, from coordinate 166,549 downwards.
CCCGTGCTTCATTTTACCCTGAGAACCTATTCAAACCTTTTTCGCATTGACGAAGTATCGCAAAAGCTATTCATGTCTCCGAAATTCCCGCGCGTCTCGATACAGGCTGGCCTGAACGGCCCATGCAAATGAGAGCCAGCGTTTTGGCTCTCCCACCACTGCTCTCTGGTTCGCAGCCATGGAGCGGCCGGTCATATAAGACCTACTAGACGAACGAGCTTAGTATCGAGAAGTGCTGACGTTTAGAACTTAAAGACGTATGCGCACATAGACAGCATGTTTAACATAACGGCTGAGGCCCTCTTTCCCACAATGCCGCCACACCCAAAATCGTCCTCAATCCTTTAGTTGCGAGCGCGAGCAGTGTCTCCATGAAAATGAAATCAGTTACGACGAGGTTTACTCAAGAGATCATAAAGTCTAGATAGGACGTTGATGCTACATACCATAAAAGTGCTGCGGTTCCACTGCGCTTTCGGTCCCGGTAGCTAGCTTCTAGTAAGCACGGATCCGTCGACGAATTAATCTACTAGCTTGCCGTGTGAACATTAAGCCATTCGCTGTCCGGCTACGGGGTTTCCGAACGTCATAATGGAGTCATTGCATACAGCTCCAGTAAGCATTGCAGCCTCGCGCTCTAGTGGAGTGCGATCACAGTGCATCGACATGACTGGCAGCTTCATGTTGTAAGGAAATTCGTCTTGGTACTCGGCAGTCGACCTCCCACTGTTGGCAAAAATTATGTTGCGTATGCTATGCATCTCGTTGAAAGAAGGCAAAGGTTGCGCTTCTCATGGGGCTCAGCCTTGACAGTGATCTGCTTGATGCGCTATGCCAAAGATCGGAGCACCATGCCGGCGGGACGGCTAATTAAATGTTAGAGCCTTATTTGAATCGGGCTTCGGAACTTACCTTGGGTTCGATTTGAGGTAGTGAACTCGATCTCTTTCTGCTCGAATTCGGCCGCAAGCCACTTTTGTGTGGCGTCCTGCGGATTCGGTTCTTTGCAGCATCTGGGGGGAAATAGTGATTCATCGGTTGTTGCGGCCCCAAGAATGCAGACTAAACAGTCCGGACAGTAGATATCCCCGCAAGGTGAGCAAACAGCTGCTTCATCATTTTGAAACCCGTCCCAGGCTACACGGACTACCTAGCTTGTCATCGCTGCCCGTCTCTGCGGCGGTCGTCGTCTTCTTGGATCCTGATGCCCCGCTGCTTTCCGGCTTTGCCTCGGCCAGCTCTTCAATTGTAGAAGACAAATGCTGTTTTGTGACTGTTGGAATAGGAGACGAGCTTCTAGCTAGTCGAGATGGTATAGTCTTTTTTTATAAGGAAAAAAAAAGCCGACAATACGGTAGGAAGAAGGTTGGCAAGGTGTTTGCACATTGATGAGAAGTGAAATTATGATAGAGCGCGTGTACTGTACTGTTAGGTAGGCCTGGCTGATTGGGGCCGCACGGTGTTGAAAGTATGGCTTGTATGGATACTTCAGACCTGATTCCGCGCTAACTTAGCAGGGATTCATTCACATTTTGCTGCTACGGGACTATGGTCATGTAGGAGACGACTATGTCGCAGATGGCTCCCTCTGACTATCCAAAATGCAAGACCACAACAATCCGCTTGCGCACAATGTAAAATGATAATGATGCCAGGTAATGCGTCACTTAGCCCTGACGACGTTTAAAAGACCGAGCGACTCTGGTCACCTCACCGGCGGACCGAAAAAGTGTATAGCCATTTTACAAGGGTTTACGCCATGAGTGGAGCTCCGGGGAAGAGGCTGTCACCAGTAATGTCACTTACAAAGTTCTCTGTCCAGATTGGCAGCTGCGCCTCCGACAGTTGCAGAGTGCCTGGTAAGAGAGAACGAGAGCACGCTGGTGCATTGACGCGTATGTTTATAGTTGCAGCCATGCGATAATTCAACCAAAGAAAAAGAGAGAAAAAGACAATACACTTATTTTCCATGGTACCCTGCCGATTTCTTTATGCGCGCCTTGCGCTCGTAACCCAGATTCTACCTCATCAAAGTCCGCCTCGGCCCAAGCACCCCGCGCCAAAGAGCACTCCCATCAAAGACATCTAGGGCTGCTAGCATCAAAATTCTGCCGCGCAACGCCCGACAATCTTACCAGCAGTAGTCTTGCCCGCGTTGTGAGTTTATCAAGCCTCGAAAACTTGACTCTCGTGCCAATAATCTTTAGTCGTGTATACGTGCCGGGCTCCATGACGGGGTCTTGGTTGTTTGCCATGTCAAAGAACGTTGTGCTGGGTGCCATTTAAGTCTAGGGCCAAATATTACCCTCCCCCATAAACTCAGCACATGCTTGGTTAAAGAGCTAAAAGGGTGCTCTGAAGTTGGCATCAAACTGCCAAAGAGCAGCATGACGCCTGCCTTGCCGACGGTGTCGGCCAAGTAGCTGCATTCGAATGGTAGTGCGCACAGGGCCAACGCACCGGAAGAAACGCGCAATGTCATTCCTCAGTGTTTCGACGAGCAACAGAATTTCCATTTGCCGGGCATGATCAATTGCTCGCATGAACGACGAGATGCTCGCGCAAACGCGACGAGTATTTCGCCTAAAGAGCTGCAGGCGCTCGATGGCGAAAAGGTCCGGGTGCTCGACAGCAGCATCTATAGTGCTAACTGTGTCGTAAAACACTTCAACTTCGGAGTTGATGATACGGGATATATGTAGGAAATCGTCCAGGTAGACACGCAACCTCAGGGGGACTCCTTCAGGCAAGGGGAAAGCACCGTTGGCAGCCATGTCGAGGATAATGGCTTAACAAGCTTGGCGAACAAAATCAAATCCGTATTTGCTTGGTCATATAGCTAATCATTAGCACTTGAGTATTACTATTCGGTCATTATACAAGCTGATAGTGGATTTTGGAGAACTCTACAAATAGCACTATATCTAATTTTAATATTTTCTAATACTATATAAAGTCTAATATACTCTTAGTATAAAATAAGAAGGAACTAAAGGGAAGATAGAAAATAATAATAAAAATTATAAAAAGAGAGAAAAGAAAGAAGAAAAAGGAAAAGAGGGAAGAAAAAAGAGAATAAGGAAAAAGAAGGTAAAGAGGGAAAAAGAAGGAAAAGGGAGAAGAAGAAGGAAAAGAGGGGGGGAAAAGGAAAATAGGGAAGAAGAGGGAAAAGAGAAAAAAAGAAAGAAAAGAGGGAAGAAGAAAGAAAAGATAGATAAAGAAGGAAAAAAGTGAAGAAGAAGGAAAAGAAAGAAGAAAAACGAAAAGAAGGAAGAAGAAAGAAAAGAGAGAAGAAGGGAAAAGAAGAAGAAGAAGGAAAAGAAAGAAGAAGAAGGAAAAGAAAGAAGAAGAAGGAAAAGAAAGAAGAAGAAGGAAAAGAAAGAAGAAGAAGGAAAAGAGGGAAGAAGAAGGAAGGAATAGAAAAAAGAGGAAAGAGAATAGAAAGTAGAAGGCTACGTCTTAATATTCATATTAGTAGAAATTAATCGTATGAAGAGCAATACCATTATAATAGACATCAATATGGAGTATTGTTTTCTAGTAGTGTATTTATGTCTATATCTAGAATTACGCAAGTGCTTTTTACAATCATGCGCCGCCCAATCCAGTACTCCGTAGTCGTACTCATCACAGATCGGCCTTGCCAAACGTCTTGTTCATGGCATTGTGAGCCAGCTCGACACCCAAGAACGTGGCCGCGTTGGCAGGCACAGCACGCGCCAGCGCGGGGCCGAAGCCGGGGAAGAAGGCCTTGAAGCCACCGCGTCCGTACAGCTCGCGGATGACGCCGCCCAGCGTGACGTTGCCCTCGGCCGTCTGCAGGCGCGACTTGACCGTGTCGACGGGGAAGACGGGGATCCACATGGCGATGCCGGCCGCGCCGCCGGCCGCGATGATGGCGCCGATGCTGAGGTCGCCCGTGGGCCGGCCGGTGACGGGATCCTTGGGGCTGAGCTTGCGCTTGATGTACTCGTAGGCGGCAAAGTAGGCGGCGGAGCCGGGCCCGTCGCGGGCGAGCGTGGCGACGCTGCCGCGGAAGACGCTGCGCACGCCGCCCTCGCGGTACAGCTGGCGGACGACGTCGACGCCGCCATTGTACTTGGGTTTCTCGCCCGCCGCGAGCGGCTTCTGGCCCTGGACCTGGAGGATGACCTTGACGCGCTCAAAGGGCGCCGTGATGGCGGTCATGGGGATGGCGGAGAGGAAGCCGGCGGCCGAGATTTGGCCGATGGAGAGGCCCTCGGGGCCGACGCTGGAGACGCTCGTGACGATTTGCTTGCCGACGCCGTATCCCCAGAACGAAACGGCGACTGAGATTGTTAGCGGGGGGTACGACTCTGCCCGGTGGTGGAGGAGGACGTACACATGGGCGTCACGCCGACGAGGGGCGCGCTGACGCCGGCGTAGAGGCCGCGGCGCAGGCCGTCACGGGCGATGCTCTTCTTGACAACGTCCATGGCGGACGAGTAGACGCCGCTCTCGGCCGTCTGCAGGCGGACCTTGACCAGGTCAAAGGGGTGGCCGACGACGACGGCGCAGACGCCGCCGACGGCGCCGGCGCCCGTGTCGCGCAGCTGGTTGAGCAGGCCCGAGGCGGCCTTGGCCTTGACCTGCTCGGCGTCGGGCAGCTTCTGCTCGATCTGGGCGACGGCCTCGGCGGTGGCGGAGGAGGATCCTGACGTGGGCATCGTGACGGCGGCTGTGATGGGAGGGTTGAGAGGAGACGGAATTGGCTTCTGTCGAGGCTTGTTCTTCACAAGCTGGTCGAGTTCCCCAGATTTTTCGAGCGTTTGGTTCGCGCGCTGGGGCCGAGGCAATGTGAACGTGGGGCGGAGCTTTTGTTTTGCTGGTCGGGTCCAAACGCACAAAATCAAAGACAGGCAGGAGAAGAAAGGTCGCTAGGCAATTGACGAGACGGAAGGAGGAAATTGTATCAGGAGGCGGGAAGAGAGAAATTAATTTGTGGTGGGAGGGTAAGGTAAGATGTGGTTGCGTTGGCGTGCTGCAGCGACAACGGCGGAACGGGTGGTGTGGTGGTAGGGATTGTGACGTAGCAGCCAGTCAGATGCTGCATTTTCTGGCCGCAACATGCACGACTAAAACAGAGCGTAATAAGGCCAGGGTCCGTCTTAGTAAAGCCGCAGCAGCCAGTGGCTTGCATTGGCCAGTCTTACAGCGCCATCTCGCCCGATTTACAGCAGCCCCGGGCTCTCTAGCGTCCCTCGGCAATGGGGGATGTAACCGCTGTAGACTGCTAGACCAGCCACTAAACCGGTCTGAGCCACCGTCCCTGGCCTTGCCGTCGGTAGCCTCTCTGTAACCAGGGCGGTCGCCGGTCACCGACCAGACAATCTCGAAAACGACGGAAGGATCATGAGTACACCGGGAGCTGTCTGGAACAGAGATTCACTGTAATCTTTAAGCATGGATATCCTCTAGAGAGATTTTTGGCAATTGCTTCCAAGCGTAACAGCAACAGAACAGACTTAGTGTAACTCTGCGATGTTGCACGTCCCCATGGTGCCATCTCCGGCTGTCCGTCGCGCGACAAACTTCCTCGGCTGTCACTGGCCTGTCCGTCCGTCGAACCCCGGCCGCGTCTGCGGGCCAGATCTGGTTCGGTCGACGGCGTACTCCACCGCACGTCGATAACTAGCACTTGCATCCAAATGCATCGGGAGAAACTGTCGGATCGGCTGTAGGCTGTAGAATAGTATCGTAAAATGGCACAGTCTGATCTGGTGGCTGGCAAGCCGGCACTCTCGAATTTGAAGCTGGCGTTTCTGGTAGAGTTTGAGGAGAGGACCGGCCCAGCGAAATCGTAGCGGACGTCAAAGACAATAGCACCCAATGTGCTTACCCGCCTCGACTTGCTCCGAGCAACGTTTTGCGCTTGCATCGTCACGTCTTAAAAATTGAACTCAGAAGCTGCGGTCAATTCCACGTATTTCAAATAGTTGAGAGTCATAATTTTCGCGTAGGGTCGGCGGCGAGAAGCTCGTGGCGGCTGTGGGTGGAACGCCCGGCGAGAGACAAGGTGGCCGTATAAGAAGATATTTGGCAGATCGCGAAGCTTTTGGGGAGCTTCTGAAGCATTCTGGCTTGGTTCTGTCGTCCGTTGGATTGCGAGTCGTGCGAGCGGTTGGGCGCGGGAGTCGGTTTGTTGGTGCTAGCAATAGGTTGCCTCTCCCGTTAGAGAAGCATTAGGAGTTGTAATTCCACAGCGAGTAAGTATTGAAGCTGCCTTGAGCTGGCCCAGCAAAGCTTCATCTAGAAAAACAAACCAAATTAGCTATATAGGTCACGACAATGGTCTCAGCAGCTCGGGCGCAACCCCAAGGTAGCTTGACCTTGACCGCACACTCTGCAACCTCGGACGAGTTCAGACGATGTTCATTTGAGGTTAACGAGAGAATCTGCTCTAACTACCGTTGCAAGTCACGTCCCAGCCAGCTGCAGCTCATTCTCGGCCTTTCCCTAAAGTTCGTAGCCCAATTCGGTGCTCTTTCGGATCGCGACGTGACTGGCAGCGCAAGTACCCTGCTCGGCGTTTGCATGGGCCCAGGCACTCTGTGCTCTGATGGCTGGCCATCGCCGCAATGGATTATTTCGACGAGAAACAAATGTTGAAATAAAGAACTCGATACCGCAAAAAGGCAATCATTGCACTGTAGACTCATGATACCAGGCTTGTGGTAGCTGTGTGGGCGCTGGTCTTCTGGCAGTCGTGCCGCCAGCTGGCAAACGGCAGGAGTGCCAACCTCCCACCCAACCACCAAAAGTGAGAACTCACTTGCAAGTCTCACATTTCGCCCAATTCTGCTCCAAATGACTTTAAATTGATCGCAATTGATTCCTCTCGTCTTTTAGGAGCAAAAAGAAATTACTCTCGGGTCTGGCCGGGGATTGAACCCGGGACCTGCCACAACTCCGGTTCTCCAAAGCTTGGATGACGTCATCCCGAAGCGGCAATCATACCACTAGACCACCAGACCGAATTGAAAGCTACCGGCGTTAATTTGATATACAAAGCTCTCGATTTGAGCGAGATATCGTGGATTTCGTTTCTCGATGCAATGCTGTTGAAGGTGAAGGTATTCCCAGAAAATTTGTGGGGGTGTGGGTCCTCCGCATCTGTTCATGCCAGGAATGGAAATTCTCAACCGAGCTGCGCCGATTACGCCAGCAATTGAATGCCAGACGGTAGGCGAAGGAAAAGTGCGCCGGTTCCTCGCCGACTGAAGCGACACGCTGTCTATGGTATTATTGTGGCTTGTTGTTACGGTCTCTGTACTTAACGTCGAGGTTGGCGTATGGCGGCGGCCTACGACGGCGGCCTACGACAGCGGCGTTCGCAGTCGGAAGCGTGGCAGGCGTTTCTGCTGGCTGCTTGTGCTCCGGGATGGCCTCTTTTCTCTGTTTTACGATGATTTCTATTCACTCGACTCGCCCCTGCTATAAGAGGCCACGCACAATCGTATGTATACCGGCAGATGATACTACGGTGGTTGCAATTGTATGACGCAGCGATGGCCCTCATCGCGAGATGTCCAACAAGAGGCGCCGCCTACCAGGGGCCACTGAGGCTACGGATACTTTGTGATGAAGGCATCAAGTGTCTAAATCAGAACCGCCTTTTATGGCATTGAAATGAGGCTTTAGCGGCCGTGCAAGCGGATTGTGTAGCGGCAGGCTGCGGCACCAGTATGTAGCCCGCCATTGCTTGCTTGCTGTCCTTGCCAATGTGGATGTGTCAGAGTAGCAATTCGCCCGCTGAAATCTTGCCGAACGAAAGTGCTCTTGTTTCATGTTTCCCAATTAAAAGCATGCCCTATTGATCCCCTTTAATGTGCTCCTAGGCAGGTTGTTGTCCCATCGACTGTTGCTGTGTTGGTAGTATTGTCTCAGCAAACCCGAGCCGCTCCGCAGGACGACAGGCGAAGACAATACCTGGGACCACATGGTGAACTTTCTGCCTACTAGGTATGTTCGAGATGTTGCATTGGCACTTTCACGTACATTCTTCTCTTTGTTTGTCCTTTGGCAGGTGGCAAAATGCTCCTCGTTTCCACTAAGCGGAAGTTCAATTTGGCACTGCTCCTCTTTTTTTGGTGCATCTTCACGAGGTCGCGTGGCGTCCCCAAGTTATGTATCCCGTATATCATACGTAAATTAGAGGTGTTTGATATCTTGTTTTTCGTCAATCTTATCTGCAGAACAACGAACAGTCAATCATGGAATCAATGCCACTGGGGAGAGCGCCTTGGTAGAACCCGGCAATTAGTTTGGTGGCCCACTAGCGACAGGATTTTTGTTGAGCCAACGGCGCCAGGATTCACATCATGACTGCTTTGGGCCCTTGCTTCCTCAAGCACTCCGCTCCACGGTGAGTGCAAATAATCAAAGAAAAATCCAGATTTTAATTGAATGCGGCATTCCAGTCGAGGTTCCTGAGCCAGTCACGACTAAACGCCTGACAGCTGTCAGAGCTACTTGTGCGTGGTTGCAGAGTGTACAGTTTTGTCATCCCATCACTAAGCAACCTCGCTTGGTGGTTTTGCTCGTTCTTGGTATTGCAGGCTAAGCCAGCATTAAGACCAATATCACCATCAAGTTCCGATCCGGCCCACCACTCAAGCCCATGTCGAGTTGGGGCTCCATGGGGCAGATTTCCTGCCACTTGGATGTGTGCTTCGAGGAGTGGACTACAGCCTGGTCCCCCACTGCCCGGTCCGCCAAACACGCTACCTTGAACCATGAGAGGCCTCTTCGAGACACGATTTTATGGATAATTTAAAGCAGATACGGTTCGTAAAGCCCGATATAGAGAATTCATAATACAAGAGAAGTAAGAGAAACGAGAGAAGCAATGAGAAAAGGGGTAAGAAGAAACAGGCGCCAACAGAAAATAGGAAGTAATAAGAAATGCAATGAGAAAAGAGAAGTAATAGGAAACACAACGAGAAAATAGAAGTAATAAGAAATACAACAAGAAAAGAGAAGCAATAAGAAATACAATGAGAAAAAAGAAGTAACAAGCAAGGGGAAATAATGAGAACAAAAGCCAGAAAAGGAGGGAGATTTTTAGCAAACGCCGAGTTCTTTACATGTTGATGTCACGTATGTCTACCCAGAGGTGCTACACGTCAGTGGCTGCAACGTCTGCGCAAACGGTCCTCCCACGCCATTCACATCCCACTTTGGCTTGACAAGCTGGGACTCGAAGCCGTGTGGAATCACCTGAATGTCCAGATCAACATAGCACAATGGACAAGTACGGTACAATTTTTTTAAAGAAAAAAAAACTCCGTTATAATTACATGTAAAATAGACAGTGAATCCGTACATACATCCAGACAGGGTCTTGTCTCTCGTCATCCTCCCCCTCAAACTCCGTCTTCCTTTGCCTTGCCCGCCTGCTTTACCTTGCCTGCCTCCTTTACTTTGCCTGTCTCCTTTACTTTGCCTGTCTCCTTTGCCTTGCCCGCCTGCTTTGCCTTGCCTGCCTCCTTTGCCTTGCCCGTCTCCTTTGCCTTGCCCGTCTCCTTTGCCTTGCCTGCCTCCTTTTCCTTGCCTGCCTCCTTTGCCTGACACTCAAGTATCACCCTGGCCGGCCCGCGCCCGTTGCCGTCACCACTTCTGCTAATCTCACTTGCGCTTCCATTCGAATAGTGACGCGCTCGCCTCAGTGTTGCCCATTGAGTTAACTGCGACGCCATATTTTCAATTTGCAAAATCATCTCCATTTCACTGTCTTGGTGATTTTTGTGCAATGTTCGCAGTGAATCTGTTGTATCACAGCGATGATTTTCGATGGCAGCGGTGTTCATGTCAACAACTTGTTTTCCGGTCTCCTGGAGCTGTGTTACCTTCTGTCCAAGTAGTGCCACCGCTTTGCTGTCAGCATCTTGGTCATGTTTGAGTGAAACCAGCGCTTTCCGAAACTCGCTTTCAGATCGGGCGCTATCCGCTTGGGTCTGTCTGAGAGCTGCCGCTTCTTGGCAGTCAACATGACGCTCGCGTCTGAGTAGGGCGACATCCGCTTGGGTCTGTCTGACAACTGCCGCTTCTAGACAATCAGCATGACGCTCGCGTTTGAGTAGGGCGACATCCGCTTGAATCTGTCTGACAACTGCCGCTACTTCGGGGTCAGAATCATTGTCGCGCTCGAGCTGGACGACGTCCATTTGATGAGGCTCTTCCGAAGACTGTGAAGTGACAGCTGGGCCTAGTTCAGGCGCGCTCGCGTGCAATGTCTGGGTCGTCTGGGACAAAGAAGTCAGTGTCTTGTGATACTACAAGGGCTAGTCCTCGTAGCAGAAAAGAAACGCCCACAGGATAATTACTCACATTACTTTCCCCAAGCTCAAAAATAGAGACAACTTGGATTGGTGTTGTGCATTGCGCTGCTAGGTGCCATGGACAGGGCAATTCGAGGCTCTTCAAAGTTGTCTCGTGCAACGATGTATACTCTTGAAAGCATGGTCGTCGGTCCAGTCCCTGTTGCGCGATGACTTTGCCAAGCTCCCAAAGGGATTCGGGAGGGTACCAAGTGGCTAGCAGAGCCCACTTTGCAAATGTGATTTCTTCACGGAGCCAACACGCGCCAGATTTGTCGTGCATTTGCAAGTAGTAATGATGCATGTACACCCTCAATGGGGGCGAGTTTCCCTTTTCGCGTATGTAGTCGCCAGTTTTTATCATATTTACAAACTCTTCTTGCTCCTGTGGAGACAGAGATCCAGCGTAGGTCTGGTACACTCGGACTAAACGCGGGACGATCTCCTTGTCTGCCGAGAACACTTTCACATTCTCCAGGTCAAGTCGTTTGGGATATACATCTTCCCGTCTGACTGCCGAAGAAGAGTTTGGTCTGCGCCTTTTTCGGGGGCGATCGCCGCGTGTCATTGTCTTCGAATACAGGAGCAAGCAATAGTTTGTTGAATGAAAAGGTGACTTGGACGTGGGGGCCAGATGCGAAGACTGAAGCAAGGGCAGTCAGAGCTTGCAAAGGGTAGGAAGAGAGAAAAGAAAAAGGCGACTTACAGTGTAATAGTATGATGAGGGTTTTGTTTTTGTTTTTTTGTTTTTTGTGTGTGTGCGAAAACTTTTTCCTATACAAGCTGCCATGGAAACGACCGGCTGCCAGCTGGCAACTCGAGGCGTTTGCGGTCGACAGGGTACCTTGGCCGTTTGTCTTTTTGAAGTAGATACCGATAAGCGGAAAGTGAGGAGTAGCAGACAGTGATCTTTGTGAATTGAATGAATAGCCGAGAAGAGGGCACACAAAATATGGTCGGTGACAGAGGAAGCCGTAGAATATACCAAATAAGGACGGATCAGAAAGTAAGATGAGCCCAGTTCAGACCGTAAACGGCGCAACAGAACCGGGTACACTCAGCCCAGCGTGCCTGCCAGGGAGCACCCGCGCGCGTGGACATCTTCCTGGGGTATACCTCCGGGTTCACAACTGTCGTGGGACGTTTTTATCCGTCATACTTTGGCCATTTGTCGGTCCGGCCATTGTCAGGAACGTTCTTCTCGTTCCTGCGAAAAGACGATGAAATGATTGTCTTGCGAATCCCTTGGTATCCTTTCCGTAATCGTCAAGTTGGGTGTTGCCCTGGGACCTGGTGCCTGGCCTAATGTCGAATTCTTGTAGTCTAGCGAGATAGACTGCAAGAGATGGGTCTTTTCACTTTTGCAATGAAGTCGGGTAGGTAGTGTTTGATGCGTTTGATGTCATCCGGTCCCACATGGGAGAAGTAAATGTTGACAAAAGGTAAATGTAGAACAGGAGTTGGTGTAGAGTGATTTTGGTCCTGAGGAATGAATCGTCCGTTGAAGACGCGAAGGGGGAGATTTTTTCTGCGTCGAGAGCGAGAATGAGTCAAAAAAAGTTGTTGAAGAAGATGAGTAGTGCAAGACAGAGAGGGTTTAGTGGAATAGAATGAAATGCGACTGATCCCCTTCGAAGAATCAGCGGCGTAGGCTATGCGTCTTCATGCGATAGCTCGGTCCCAAGTTCAAGCTTTCAGGATTATTAGCGTCGTGTCACGAACGTCGAGTGCCAGCCAAGAGAAGGTGAAACCAAGCTCTGGGGGCACCGCGTGTCTAAGGCGACGACTCGAAGGATTTTTTTTTTTGCCTCAAGTGTCGTGATACAGATCTTTCTTCGAAATGTGTTTGTGGGAGCGTGTCGGGACTCGACCACTATATCCTTACGGGAGCGAGTCGGGGGCTCTACCGCTTAGTTGAGGAGCGAGGCTCAACCTGAAGGTATTCGGAGTTTGCTTCTCACCAGCACGGCCAATCCTCTTACAGGAGCGAGGCTCGACTGATGGGGGGATCTGCCCGCAGATCGACAGCTGGGGTTTTTTCTTGTGACTAACCTTGTCCGGGAGCGGGTCGACTCAAGACAGACAAAAAGGCGTCGGAAAAAACCCCAGCTGTGGTGTTGCTGCTAGAGCGAAGCGGTACCTAGACGTAGAGGAAAACAGAAAACGCGCAGCAAAGCTTTTCCAGAGATTCGATGCGATTGATGTGATGCCAAACAGAGAAAAATCAAACTGAGAAATCAAAACTGAGTTGATACATATTGTGGGGCACGTGACCACGATCCAAAACGCCCGCTCGTCTCGTTGAGGCATGGAACTGGCGTGACATGTTAGGACATGGCCTATAAGCGCTGGAGCCCGGAGATCCTTGCGCTTGCGCTTGCTACTGGGTAGGATGGCGCTCTGTGCTAGACTGAGCATCCTTGGTCGAACTCATCCGGCTCCTGTCTGTCGCGTCGAAACGGGATACCCAAAATTGAAGTCGACGGCTCCAATTAGAACAGGCTGCCGGAGAAGCGGCGGCCTTCTCTTCAGCCTCAAAAGAGTGACTGTAGATGGTGAATACAAGGATTGGTCGCCTTGCGGATACCTGGCACTTGTTTGGTCCTCTCTACAGGCGTAGGTAACTGCATCTCACAAAGCAATGTAGACTTGGAAACCTCAGCCGTCCGTCGGAGTTCGAATTTTTGTTATTCCATACTAGGCTGGGAACTTGATTGTACCAAGATACGATGCAACAAGGACAAAATCTCGGCTACGACAACCAGCTTTATTTACACGATCAACCCGTCCGGTAAAGAAGCGGGCACGACGACGGGCAGCTGGGGGGGCGTGTTGGGTGTGTGAGCCTGAGGTGGTGTACTGATCTGGGCTGGACAGGGGCCCACAGAGGGTGGTGGGCGTGCTGGCCAGCGCGGGGTGGGCGAGACCCTCTGTGGAGGTAGAGGTGTACGGCACACGGTAACCGTTGACTGACTCTGAACCGTTGACTGTCGACAGTGAAATGAAAATGATCGGAGAGCAGTGCCGGCTTGTGTGGTGTTTGGGGGACAAAATAAGAGATATAACGCACGAAGAAAATGACAGAATTATGGTATTGAACGTGCGATATCTACTACGGACAATGTGCTGACATGAGCTCGTTAGTAATGTCAGCTACTGTGACACAATCCAACGGAGCTAGAGGCGTGCGAGAAGCTAAATTACCGCCCCGCTTGCCACGGCGGTTGTGCGTCCAGTTCGCCCACGAACAGGTACAGCAACAAATGGAAATACCTCTGATGCAAATTGCAGATGCAGATTAAAACAGCATCGTGACGGACGCATACGTGCATTCCTTACTCGACCTGCAGCTGCGACGCCCGCATTGTGTAACAAGGGCCGCGACCTTTTCCGTCAAGCAGTACAGGGTAGGCGGAGGGTTACTACCTTAATATTGTTAGCACAACACTACCACCACCATTGGGACAGATGGCCCAAGTCGGAGAACGCACGACCACTAAAATGGCGCTAAAAATGCTTAAGTCTGTTGCCAAGTTTCTGTCCAGGCTGCTGGTGTTGATACTGGTGGTTTCTACTTTCTACGGTCAACGGGCGGCAGGGCGAGCTGTTCGCCACGAGCGGCGCAGTCATACCGTGTTGTCTTGCTAGTGGCGGGCAAGATAACAAGGCTGCCTGCTGGCGTCTGACACGTGCTACTGGTACAGTGATGAGTGTGGAGGAGAACACGACACACGGGCGGCTCGCTGTGCGAAGAAAAAAGGATTAGTATGGTAGGTAGTAACAATAATAAGCAAGTTTTTTTGCACAGACACACTCGACCATCCTCGGCTTCTGCTATTTGGGGATCGACTGGTGGAAAAGTATCCGGGCGCGTTGACCGTGTTTTGCGTGCCTATCAAGAGTCGGGCCGCTTCGCTGGGCCCAATTGCTGCCAGTTCGGTCGCGTCAACGATTCCCCCCCCAGCGCAAGCGAAAGAGCGTCTGTAAAGGAAAGAAGACAACATGCGGGAAGAGAAACGACTGCTCTGTGCGTACTTTGTGTGCTTGATAGTGTTTCTTTGGGGGCCGTGGTCCGGCACAAACGATGCTTTCGGTGGTGTGTGCTGGATCTGCGGCCGCGCTAGACTTGGGACGGGGGGTCTCTGCTGAATCGACGCGCCCCCCTCCTCCTCCCATCGTGTACATGTGTGCGGTCGAAGATACGTCAGTTCTGCTGCGGGTCGAATTTTGTTTTGCATTTGTTCTGCTAACAAGTACTGATGAGAGGCCCGCCCAGAGGTCGCACAGCTGCACATCATCATCGCTGTGGACTGCCGGCATTGGGTGTCAACCGTGTCATGTAGCAGCAGACGCGGCGCCCAGCCGCCTGCCAGCACAGAAGGAAAAGCCACGCGAGCCTGGACCGGCTTGGACGGTATTGTAGGTGGGCCGGATTGGCAGATGGGCAGATGGCGTTGTTGACAGATTGGCAAGACGGGCGGGCGGTGGCGAGAGAAAGGACCAAAAGACAATTCGACAGAATACGGTAGGCACTGCTTCAGTGGGCTTACTGGATGGGCACTGTAAAAGTAGGTAGCGTCTACCTGGATCTGTAATAGGCTGTCGCAAGCCAGCCTGTCCCTTGGTGCCTTGTTAGTCTGTTCACGTCGTAGAACGAGTGCCGTGTCGTCGGCTGCTCTGACACACGCCCACCCTCTCTGGCTTTTTTTTCTCATTTCCCTCCCCTTCCCTCCCTCCTCCTCCCTCTTCTTCTCACTCCTCCTTTGCCCACACCTCCTGTCGGCGCGTGCTGCAACCTCCACGCCTCTGCCAACCCAGCATCCGATTTATCGACACACCCAAAAAAGTCCACGTCCAGGGGTTTTCTTTCAACATTTTATCTTTCTTGATCTGAATACCGTGTTGGCTCGAGGCAAGATTCGCCATTCCCATCCACTCTGCCTCGCTCCCCCGCAAGCGTTGCGTTGCACCGACTCTCTGTGCTGCCTCTCCCGTTACGAAATCCCTCGTGCTGGCTGTCGTGGGCTGCCCGGCCCTATCCTGTCCCCGCCAACGCGGTTTGCCCGAACGCATTGGGTGGACGAACACTGCCACCCGCACAACAAAAAATCATCGCTGACATCGCGTTGCTGTCGGTTGTTGCTTCATTTCCACCGCCACGTTTTCTCTATCGAATACCGCCCACGTCGTCGCGCGCTCAAGAAACCGGTAGCCGTTTCCGTGACACATAAGCCAGCCAGGAAAAAAAACAACCAGGCCAACTAGGCCCACGTCGTCGTCTGGCCCGTCGCGTCGTACCTGCCCGTCCTCATCGAGCACATCTCCCATCGGCAATTCAATACTGCGTGCAAAATGTCAACACTGGGGCCGTCCGGCTCCAACGCGCATGCCGGCTTGAATTTCTCGCAGGCTGGCCTTCGTCGCAGCGCAGGCTTCCCACCGGCGCACCCGAATCAGCCCAACAAGCAGTCTCCCGCGCCCCATGCTGCCTCGCCCTACCAGTCTCATGCCTACACGCCGCAGCAACCGCAGCAAGGCACCTATCAGCACATCTTCCCGCCGAACCAGATGAACGCCAATGTCCCCAATGGGCCCTCGCGAGGCCCGAATCCCCATCTCCCCAACAGTCTCGCCGCTCAGCGCCAACGTGGTGCTCCCTCGCGCCAGCAGATGTCGAACCCGTCGCCTATGCTTTTCCCGGGCGCCATTACCCAATCCATACAGCACGACCCGATCCTCTCTCACCACCAGCAACAGCAACATCAGCAGCACCAGCAACATCAGCAACAACTGCACCAGCAGCAGCCTCATCACGCGCAACAGCATGGTCACCAGAGCCATCAGCAGCAAGGCCAGCACCAGCAGCACCAGCAGCATCAACACCCCGGCCACCCCACCCATCCTTTGACGGCGCATCACAGTCAACAGGGCCACCAAGCACAGCAATCGCACCAACACCAAAACCAGCAGCACCAGTCTCATCCGGCCCATCAAAGTCATCCTGGCCACCCCAGCCATCTGACTCATCCGCAGCCTGCGCATCAAAACCACCCGCTGCACCAGCCGCATCAATCGCTTCAGCAGCAGCAGCAGCAGGCTCAGCAGCAACAGGCTCAACAACAGCAGGCTCAGCAGCAGGCTCAGCAGCAGCAGGCTCAGCAGCAACAGCAGCAGCAGGCGCAACAGCATCAACAGCCACAGCAGCAGCAGACACAACAACAGCAGGCTCAGCAGCATCAGGCTCAACAGCAAGCGCAGCAGCAACAACAGCAGCAGCAGCAAGCACATCAGAAGCAACAGTCCCAACCCCAGCCTACGCCTCAACAACACACTCCTCAACCGCAACCACAGCAGCAGTCTACGCCCCAGCAGCAGCAGCAATCGGCCCCCTCCGGCCAGCAGCAGTCGCTACAGCACCAGGCCAAGAGCCGAACGCCCCAAGCCCAGCAAACTCATGCTACTCCTCGGACAGCCCCAGCTCAGCTTCCGCAACAAGAGGTCCATGCTGTGGAGGACATCGACATGGAAGGCCAAGGTGAGGCTGAAGATCCCAATGCACTGGATGCCAAGCTTCGCAACGATCCCTCGTTTGTGCCATCACAACCCATGGGCGAGATGATGTCACCGCCTCCCGAAGGTGGCAGCTATCCCACCCTGGAAGCCGTGCAGAAGGCCGTTCTTCGATACTGTACCTCTGTCGGCTATGCTATTGTCATCGGCCGGTCCAAGAAGACGGTACCTGGATTAAAGAAGGTTTTGTTTGTTTGCGATAGAGCTGGAAAGCCCCCAAGCCGCGTCAGCCCCGAATTCCGCAAGCGCAAGACCTCGTCGCGCAAATGTGACTGCCCCTTTGGCTTCTTCGCCATTGAGCAGCGCACACAGTGGACCATTCGTTATCGACCCAACCCGCAGCACTTGACGCACAATCACGGGCCGAGCGAAGGTCCTTCTGACCACCCTGCTGCCAGGAAACTGGATAGTAAAATGGTGGCCGAGGTCAAACGCCTCAAAGAAAATGGTAGGCTTGTTAACGCCGTTCGTCTACAGACTCATGCTAACTGTAAAGGAACAACAGGAGCGGGCGTGCCGGAAACCCTGCAAATTCTGCAGACCGAAAACCCCGAATGCCACCTCCTCCCGAGGGACATTTACAATGCGCGAGCTGCCATCAACCGAAATCCGACCAAGGTGGCCACGGGCATTGCCGAAAACCGACCAGCGATATATACCAAGACGCCACAATCATCAGAGGACAAAATCCGCTCTGACCTACGACGCGAGCTGTCCAAGGCTCACGAAGACATGAAAAAGATGGAAGAGGAGAAGCAAAAGGAGATAGACTCGCTCAAGACTATCATCAAAGAAAAGGAGCAGCTGATAACCAAGTTCGAAATGTTCATCGACATATGCAACGAAAGAGTCATGGTACAGCGCGAGAGACTTGCTGGGCAGGAGCAAGGGGGCGCCAGTGGGAACAGTATAGTACCATGAGTTGAGAGGGGCGGACAAGACGAAAGTTGGAGAGCCACGAGCGATGGGCCTGTCTGGAACAAGCACTACGGAAACATGGTTCTGCGTGGCTACGATAATTTGATCGACATGATTTCTTTTTTACAAGTTGGCTGGATCGGCCAAGCGGAGTTCCTGGGATTGGGCTTGGGTGTTTTCTATATTATATACAATGTTACCGTCACTGTGCGCCGAAGACGGCATAGGTCCTGGCAAGGGAGAAATGGGAGCATATGTTGGTGGAACAGTTTCTACACTCGTGATGGAGTTGTAATACACCGCAAGTATCTCTGCTGTGCGGGTTATGTAAAGTTTTGAACAAAGTGAAACTTCTGCGAATAAATGTTTTCCCCTGCACGCCGCCGTCACCTCTTCATCCTTGCCGTTATTTCGTTCGTCGGTAGGAACAGTAAATTCGCCTTGAGGAACTTGCAGATGTCCGCAATAATGGCCCGCGTCGAGGCCTCCATCTCCGGCTGCGACCGGCTCACTTCTTTCTAAACAAAATTCAAACTATACAAATACTAACACCATAATAGCTATATTAGTGATGGATATACAAACTACCGTGTGCGTAGCCATTTGACCTCTGCTATCACGCTGGCAAGGGTCGACATTTGCAAACTGCCTCTCCTCACACTCGTGATGCGGCGAGTTGTCCAGGTTTTGGCGTTTATCCCTCTATTTGCCGGCGTCCTTCTTGTCGAAGCTGGGAATGAGAGCCAATTTTCAGCATCTGACGTGACTTCGGCTATACTCGCACGCGAATTGCAGGGACGTGTGTCTTGCGCAGTAATGAGCGCAGTTTGATCCCAAGACAGCTGTACACAATATACACCAGCTACAAGCATAACTTTTTCACTCACACCAGAGCCCCAGTTGGCTTTGATCGAGCCCAATATCGAGGCCTGAGTCGCGAGATGCTACATCTCGACACGCATCACGCCTGCGCAGTCTCTTGACTGCAGCTGAGCAGCAGCGGCAGCACATCATAAGCCCGGCAGAAATTCAACACAGGATCGCGCGCTACATGTAAGAAATGGGTTGGACCAATGAACAAACTGGTGAGAAACATTGTGACTTGGATTGCTCCTCCACAGTCGATACGCGCCGTGCTACCACAATCTCAAGATTGCTGTATCAGATGTCGTGCTCACATGTCGCTTGCGCGGCGGCAAAATCAGTTATATGCATTCAAGACGGATTGAAAGTGCTATTCCTCACGTTGAATTTTGCAATCGTACACCCCGTGTGCGATACTCTGGTTGCTGAGCGCTCGCTCACGCACATGGGTATTCCGACTGCTGAGGGCGCAGAGCTGTCTATGTTCGACCGTTCAGGACGTGGGCTAAGATTCCATAGCATGGCCACATTTAGAGACAATAATGGATTAATCTCTTCCAAAGCCGATAGTTCTGGACTTAAGAACTCGCATCGATGCCGTAGACCTGTGCTGTGGGCTCACGCCCTACTCTTAGTCAAATACGCCCACGCCCTGCTGCTCTTCTCAGTTTCAATTCTTTCCCAAGACATGATCGGCTTATTCAATTCAAGACGACTGTCACATTTCTGCATGGGATAGGCGCAGCTTACAAGTACATGTTTTCTTTCATGGGTGCAACACAGAGTCGAAGCTGGAGTGCTGCGTGGCAGGTGTCCGCGCAACATCGCTGACGAAATGATGTAACTCGGTTACTTTGCAATCTGAAATAGCCCATTGTCACACAGAAACCTGTACCAGAGCCTGTTGGCTCGCCATTGACATTTCAAACCCGTACAGTAAACTAACGAGCACCCACCACGGTGTGATGTGTCTTTTGGATCTGACGGCGTGAGATCTCGGGGCACATCTCGCACAGCGGGCAGAAGAAGCGCAGAATCTGCGATAAAAAATAATGCAATAGGTGTCAATACGAGCCTTATTCATAGTAGGCGCGCAGCGACAATCCAGGGTGCATTGGCTAAGACTAGGCCGTCCCATTCAGCTCCTTCACCTACCTCGCAACTTCTACGTGATCCTCAAAAGATGTTCAATCGATGAATTGGCAACATTAAATCTTTTCTCCGAAGTCTGTGCTTCATCTTGAGTCAATTTGGCACAGTCGATTAGCTCGGGAGCAAGGATGGAAGCGGTGTCATCGGCGACCGCATTTGAACCGGACTGTGAGGCACCTTTGGCGGCAAAGGTCAAAAAGTTAAAAAGAGTTTCCATGATCGGAGACATGCTATCCTATCGCCCATGGAAGTTGGTGAACATGAGGTTGTTGTCACCTGACAGCTCAGCTTCAGACCTGGTATCTCAATCATCTCCCGTGAATCTCGTCCTTCTGAAATCACAAAACATGTCACATGCTCGCATTGTAAAACTGACAAGCACCGCGCAACAGAGCCTTATGGACCAGGGAGAGGGGTTGACTTTAGATTCAATCCGTGCACCTGCACATGTGCGTTGAAGTTGGCGGGCGGAATCCGGATGCCATTCTGGACGACGGCAGAGCAGAGCTGGTGGATTTTGGCTCCATCATAATTTGCAATCATTGCAGCGTAGTTCTCAAATGTTATGTATCGCCGACTGCATGGCCTGCTCACCCTCCGCATAAGCTTGTGACAGGACGGCGCGTTGGAAGATGCTTGCTGGTTGGGCAACCAATCATCATCTCACACAATGGCGAGATAGGCCTTTCGTTGAGCAAGTGTCATGTTCACTGTATGAGTCTGGTATTAGGCGAACACCTTTATGAGCACCTTTTTATGCCTCTGCACCGCCGGACTTGCGTGGACATCATCCACGTCAAACCTTGCGATAATCCTGTCCGATCTTGGGGACTGGGAGGGCGATTGAAGCTCTCCAACTACAGGAAGCGATATTATAACAGTTTCTGTATCCGTCGGGTGATGCTCAGTCTTGCGCTTTTTTGGCGTGGGCAAGTCCTCGCCGAGGTCGTGGCCAGGGTCTTTCAGGGCGAGATGCACTCTGCGGAATTTTCCTCCAACAGGCAAGGTCGCTTGCTCGACGAGCGTCTCAGACTGTTGCGTGTCTAGAATTATGTTATTCTTTAGTATTACTATCTCTATAGTAACTCTTACCCGATTCTACGAGGTTCAATTATAGTCTAGCACCATCCGACTTGAAAAAACTCTGGTTGTTGTCGACAGGCGGCCATGGTAAGTTGCGGACACAAGACGCCCACATGCACCGGGCGCTCCTTCGAAGATCAGACAACGTACTTGCACGCCTGTGGATATTCCATGGCGATTCATCAATGGAAGATTCCCCTGCCAGAGCTAATCGATGCTTTTGATCGCTTTGATAACTCACGTGAAAGAGAAAGGCTCAAGACTCAGATAGTAGTAGGCTCTTCAACTATCCGTGAGTTGGGTTGGCATAAATACTCCTTTTGTTGACTCGCCAAATAAAGAAATATGTGCTTTGCTGTCGCTTGGTATTATAAACTACATGCTCGCTTCACCTAGGATACGAAATTGGCGCCTCACAACGCGAAAGAGACTACCAATGGGTTGTACTATCAAGTCCCAGGCGCCATCGTCTCCAGCCACATCCTACATTGCTGAATTATGCAGAGTCCTAATCCGTTTACATCTTGCTCACATTCCGCTCCTAGGGGATGCAAAAGTCGATCCAACTGCCCAGATAGTCCAGTCTGTTCCCCTGCGTCTCCTGCGACTTGTAGATTTCCTCAAACTCTTCAAAGTTGAGCTTGCCCCAGCCTCCTCTGGCTTCAGCCTGAACTTCGGCCAGATTGAGGCGCTTCCACTCCCTGAGTGTCTTGCTAGAGGGCTCAGACGACTGCTCCTGTTTATTATCGGGACCCTCGGACGTGGTAGCATATAAAGCTGCAGTCGCTGCCTCTGCCAGGCTGTTTGGTCGGTATTGAGGAAGAGTGGGGTCACGATACTCTGTCACCTCTGGCGCAGTCACCGCTGTATTTGAAGCCTCTTCTTCCGCTTCCAGCGCTTCTACAAATCTGGTCCCCGACTCCAGCTCAACCGCGTTGCGAGGCTCTGACGGTTCCACCGAGAACCCGGTTTCAACCAGCAATTCTTCTAGAGACTTTTCGCTGATGGCCTTCTCTCCAATCGCCTCACCAGCATTCGCCTTTTCTTCTTCGCCCTCCTCCTCCGTGTCTGGCTCAGAGAGATCCACCTCGTCGATGAGGTCTGCGTAAGCTGCGCGTTCAAGCCTAGTTTCAGCAGCCTGTACTGCAATATCCTCTGCTGGCTTGAATATGACGTCGAGAAGCTCGTTGAATGCCTGCTGCGTCACTTGGTACAGAATCTCTTTTCCGGCATCATTCTCTGCAAATCCGTGCCGATATGAAGGAGTATCGCGTCTGATATGGAACGGAAAGTCCTCGGAATCTGTATCGGACATGACTGAAGCTGATGCGCCGTTTTGCCGTCTCTCGCGACGCCTTTTCTCTTGCTGCTCTGCTTGCTCTGCCTTGGCAAGAATGTCTTCACCGTCGGACCAGTCGTCTGGAGCGGCGCCACCTTCCTCCTCGTCGAGGTAAAATTGTCGACGTCTCCATCGATCATGAATTTTGCGCCGCGCCATGTCACGCCTTTTCTTCTCTAGCTTAGGGGCTTGTCTGCGGCTGCGCTCGATGGCTCTTGCGCGAGCTTCGCTTTCTGTCGGTGGCCTGGTCTCAATGTCATTCGACTCGCGTCCTTGTTCGTCAGCAGCATTGGCTTCGTCCTCATCAGGGGAGTCTCGCTGTGCATTGTCCTCGTCAACCCCATTGCTGTTACCGAGCAAAACATCGGAAAGCTGTTCCAGATTGTTTGGTGGATCAAGCATAGTGAGCCAGTAACTGCTGTCAGTGTCGGCACCGCTGACTCGACGAGCAGTTCTCCAATTGCCATCGCCGTCATGGCCAATGACCAGCCGTCGTCGTGCCCGCCTGTCTGTTTCACATGCAAAAAGACTCGTCAGAATATCTCTGCGCGTAGCAGTATCGGTTTCGTTCTCGACAAAAGCCGATTCCTTGTCCTTTTCCACTTCGACATGGCCATCGGGATGATATGTCTTGCCTTCAAAACGCATATTCGAGTCAGCTTGCGGCACTCTTTCTTCACGTCCAAACAGACTACTGAGTGGCTGTCGGCCGTTGACGAGCTGCTGTGCCTCTGTGCTCGCAAGCAATTGGTTTTCGAGACCGTCTAGTATATCTCTGTGCATCTGCTTGTATAAAACGTAATACGCCTTAAACATGCGTAGAAAGTCTCGGCGGTTAACATATCCATCACCGTCGATGTCGTAGCCGTCAAAGACAGTCTGTAGCTTGTCCTTCCGTCGTCGATACGAGAGACCGTGAAGAAATTCGGAGAAGCCAATGAGGTCATCGTTGTTTGAGTCGTAAAATGCAAACATGCGGTCGTGTATTAGATTGGGTTCCGCATATGCAGAGGCCCCTGTCGGTACGAGACAGCGTTCGAATGTCTTGCGATCCATGGCGATGCAGAACTGGTCGGGGTCATCTCTCCATTCCGTGTTGGCCATAAAGGTCCATTGCTCCCAGAATGCTTCCAACTCTGGTCTCTCGAATCCGGTCTCTTTGGAGAGTCTGGCCATAATTCCTCTGGGCACGGCCCGACGACAAGATTCTGGGTCGCCAGTGTACCAGACGGGCTGCATTTGTCTGTGGCCAAACGGCGGAACAGGAATCCGAATCTTGTAGAAGATGTGTGTTTTGATGTGGACACCTTGGGATTCGCAGGTTTCACAAAGGTCAAAATCAGCACAGTTTGCGCAGCGGTAGCGGATGCCGCGAATAGGAACCATGCCACAGGCATTGCACTGGCATCCTCTATGAACGCATCCATTCCGGCGCGCATTGTCCTCTGATACGCGAAACAGTAAGCTCACGATGTTGTGGCCTGCTCGCTGGGGAGGTAACTGGTTCGGGTCGTTCCACCACTCGTCCTCATTGCCCTCCTGCATGACGGCCTCGCCTTCGGTGGGAGGTTGTGGTGGCGGCAGTTCGGTGTTTTCTGCATTTTCGTCACCGGCGACATCCGAGGAAGAAGTGGAAACAGTTCCTGATCGTTGAGAGCGCCGGCGATTTCGGCGTATCGCGTTACTTCGATGCAGCGTCCCGTCGGGCAATTCGAGGACGAAATGCGGCGAGCTATTGTGGTATGCATAGTAGCCTGCCGAGATGGCTGCCAGCGCTGAAACCACAGCGACAGCCACCCGTGGCCTCGTGAGGCTCTCGGCGGAGGGTGTCGAAAACCACATTGCTATCTTTGCGTCATGTTACTCGTTGTGCCGGTCGATGCTTGAGCGTCTGCCCCTGGCAGCTTGGGTCGTGTGAGATTGATGCGGTAGAGCTTGTTTGATGTGACTTTGCCTTGAAAACTTCTTGGCGAAGCACTCTCGTGCCAAGCAATCTATGACAAGTAGAAATAGTCAGGCTGTTATTTGCGGCGGATGCTGGAAACTACGTTGTTAGACCAGAAGGAAGCTTTGGTAAGCTGCATCTTGCCTGCGGAAAGCTTGCGGCGCGGTGGGTCGTGCGACGCCGCCAAAAATCGGCTGCCCATGATTAGCTTCCGATTCCACTGCCTGTGACCCGACCAATTGACAACCTGCAGCTGTCTTTCCATCTTGTCCAAACCACAGCCCTTGCCTTCACAGCATTCGTCCGCCATGGCGCAACTACCTCCATCGAGCGGGGGCGGAATGCCCTCGTCGTTTGACGATGACAAGTACGTATCTCGAATTGATGCCGCCGCCACTTGCTCACGCGATGACTTTACAGCGAGCTTCGCAACGAAAAGGCACTGCACAAGGTCTTTCGCAAGATCAAGGAAGAGCCGCTCGTGCCACTAGGTAATGCTCTACCCCCCCTCTCATGATGTCTGCATCGATTGAGCAATGCTAACAGCTGCCCGCCCGTCGTTTTAGGCATCGGCCTGACCGTCTTCGCCTTCATCAACGCATACCGTGCGCTGCGCCGCGGCGACTCGAAGCAGGCCAACAAAATGTTCCGCGCGCGCGTCGCCGCGCAGGGCTTCACCATCATCGCCATGGTCGCCGGCAGCATGTACTACAACCAGGACCGCGTCAAAAGCAAGGAGCTGCGCAAGGTCAAGGAGGAGACGGACGCCGAGGAGAAGCGCCAAAAGTGGATTCGCGAGCTCGAGGCCCGCGACGAGGAGGACAAGGCCATGCGCGCCATGCTCGAGAAGAGAGCGCTCGACCAGGTCGGCGGCGCGGCCACCACCGGGGACACCGACCCGAACGGCGGCACTGGTGGCATCCTCGGCCGCATGGGGCTCTGGGGCCCTGCGGAGACAAAGGCCGCGGAGGAGCAGGCCGCTGCCGCCGCTGCCGCCGACATTGAAGCATCAAGCGAGAAGAGAAGGGAGAACCCCAGAAGCTCACTGGGTGCGCTGGGAGAAGTATACGGCTCAAAGAAGTAGGACGATGCAAGTCCAAGAATAAAGCACGGACCTTGAACAGGCTGCGGCATGTATATATAGCATTTTTGGATGCGGAGATGTCTTAATTGTACGATACGAAGAGCTTTGATGCTCATCCCTACTCTCTCAGCGGGCGATAGCCATGTTGCAAAATGATACGATTTCAACACCGTGTTATTAGAGGCTATTCCAACGGCATCCCCATCAAGGAGCTGAGCATATATATATATGTACTGACGTCTAGCTCATGCCATGGAGCCGCCGCTGCGATTGTTTCCAATCAATCCCGCCATTTCGAGCAGCGCCCGATCTTGTTCTTGATCCCCAGTGCCCAAATTGACCCTGCGACGTGCCTCGGCTTCGCGCTCCTCCCACGCCCATCTCTCCGCCTGCGCGGCGGCTTCCTTGTCGCCGCCGCAGCCCCATACCTCGAGCTTCTCAACCTGGAAGCGATCCTGAAAGTTGGTCTTGCGAACAGCGCTCGTGCGAAACGCACCGCCACGGGATGCATAATCGTGGTTGAAGACGCCAAATTCAAACGAATTATCCAGCAGCAGCGACACTGCGCCTAGGGAGAATGTGCCGGTGGTGCGGCCAGATTTTGTTGGTTTGGGATGAGGACACCCAAAGGCCATGCAGGGCTGATGGGAGGGCGCCTTTGTAAATGTGACATAGTCTGTGTTGATGGTGGACGCCCGAAAGACGTCCTGGACAGGCTCTAGTTGGAACAGAACCGTTTCTGAGTCGCCAAAGCAATCTTTATGGGTGTGTTTCCACGGCTCCCGAACATAGACGCCAAATGTGACACGTTCGCCTTTGCTGCCATTCGGGAATCGCTTCAGAGGTAGAGACTCGGCAAAGTTGGTCTCTTGGCCACCTTCGGGCTTATCTTCAATTCGGCTTCCGCTGACCAGCAATAGCGTAGGCGCAGTCCAGTTGAACACCTTGGATTCGAAGCTACCGATTGAGAAACCTGACTCGTTTCCAGAGTATAAAAGACGGACACGATGAAATAGGTCAGATGCGGGCAAGAATGTTGACATTTGAGCCAGGAGATGGCCTGTCAAAATCTCGCCGCTGTTGAGAACCAGTGGCTGAGCCAGTTTTGCGGGCTTATTCTCCGACTTGGTTTCGTCGCCCTTGTGCTTGGTAAAGTCGAGATTTTTCGAGAATAGAAAGTGCCCAAAGAGGTTGTTAAACCCGCCAAAGAGGTTGGGTGCAATGACAGGCATCAGTCGCTTGAAGTCGTTGTATCGAATACCGGGGGATGTCTCCGCGTCAACAAAAGACGATATAATGCTCTCTGCCGACGATCTTAGGTGCTCAAGCTCAGTGCCCGTGACCCGGTCAGAGTACTGCGAGAGGCTGTCTTGTTCACCCAAGGGAGCAACAAGAAGCAGCAGCATCACGAGCTTGCGAAAGTTGTCTGTCGGTATGATTGCGCCATGCACCTCGGGTACGTTCCCTTGCTTGATAGCATCTCCGATATTCAATAGCTCAAAAGCGGTAAGAACGAGGTCATCGTCGGCGTAGTCGTCATCATCTTCTTGTCCGGGTTGATCAACGGCGAATCCCAGCGCCTTGTTGCCGGACTGGTCCGCCTCATCAGTGGTGACTGTTGGTGAGGTTGGACTTGTTATGGACGCTCTGCGGTCGTATACTGCCATGCTCTTGAATAGCAGCTTGGTACGGTCTGTCGACCCGCGAGCCAGGACCCGCTTGTACCGTTCCGTCATGATCACCACGACCATAATTAGATGGGGAAGCTCAAGAATCACGGGTGCTTCGGCAAGGAATGGAAATGCACCTATATACGACACCATCTGGAACAAGACTGGCGAGGCGCCGAGGATGTCAGGTATCTCGAGATAGCGGGCAATGGTATCTTCTTTGAGGTACGAGACGCCTCCTTGGTGATCCGCCAGCGTCTTGAAGACATCTTTGAGGGAGTAAAACTCGAGCGAAGTGAAGCACTTCTCTTTGAATCGAACTGCCTACGCGTTTTGAGACAGTCAGTTGCAGCCGCGAGAAAGACAGGGATCCCCAGCACTCTGCGCTACTCACCAGGTCCTGCAGCAGCTCTTCTTTGGAGCGATGAGTCTGCTGCTCATCTGACATTGCCTGCCCCATCTTTCCGGTATGTGTTTGTGCAGCTCTTGGCGAGTTATGATGAATGAAGCAGAGGTCAAATCTGCGCAATTGACAGCAAATGATTGAAGCAATGACAGTCCTGCTGCCTTTAGAGTACTGGTCGTTGTAGTAGGCAACAGTGCTGCATGCCTGGAGCTACAGTGGACAGCTGGGGACGTCACTGGTGGGGCTTGGTTTTGGCGACCACCGAGTCCGACGACGCGGAGCCATTAAGCTGGGCTAGTAGCATTGCAGCCTGACGAACACGTCTCTGGGTTTTATTTTTCGTCGTGGGCAGTTATTCATTATTAAAAGGGACGATCTGATGATCAAATTGATCACTTTCCGCCAGCTCTAAATTTTTTCAAAGGCCACCCTACGGCATAGCCCAGATACAGCACAGAAGGCGGCATTACATGCACCAGAATCTTTCCAGGCAGATCGTCAATGATACTTTACTTTACACCCGCGTGGAATAAGCTTCATGGCCGTTGTCTTGGCTATATACAGTTGGTCATATATCTCATACAGAAACCTCATTCCTAAACGCCGTTCATGGCTAGTAAGTAACCCAGCCAAGCAAAAGGTTCAATAGTGCCGCCTAAATTCGAGACGCTGCCCATCTACTCCAATGTTGACTTCAAAGGTTGATCCCGCAATCATACGTATTCATATTCTTTCTCCTCGATTGATCTGATGAGCCGCTGATACTTTTGTTGCGACTCCTCCTCGGCATCGATGCGAGGTATCTGGCGTGATGGCGTCATCGAAGACCTATTGAATCCAGCACTCACTGTCCACATCACTCCAGGCTTTACAATTTCCGCCTTCTCCTGGTCTGCATTGGAAAAAGGACTGTTTCCGCCGAGGCCGTCACTTGTTTCCATTATCTCGTTAGGGTCCTGGGCATAACGAGGTAGCTGCATGGCGAGAAGGACGTATTCGGCACGGGTCATGTTATCCATAACGTCGTCCATGTATCTTCTGACCTCGTCTTGTGGCGCAACTACCCTCGCGAGATTTTCCAGATGCCGGCCGGTGTTCGTCTGAAGACGGATAGTAACGGGCTGGTAATAGTCAAGATCAGGATCACCTCCATACTCCGACGTGCTTCCTTTGCGCACAATGAGAAAGGATGCGACTACTTGTTGGCCGGCCGTTGTTGGTAGAAACTCCAAGATGCTGAATTTGGGAAACAAAAATCGGTCACCAGCTCCGAAATCAAAAACAACAGCAGCGATATCAGGTCTCGAGGTAGCCGCTGGAGCTTTTGCACGCATAGGCTGTTGAGGGTTCATGCTGTTCATCATATGAGGCTGCTGCATTCTCATGCCATTATTAGGGGTCCCGTTGGGAGTGAGCTGTCGCCCTGGTGGCTGAGCATGAAAGCCTCGGGGAGCAGTCTTTGCATCTCGGTTGAGGCGATCCAGGATATCTTTGAGATCTGTCGCGTCCGTATTTCCAGGCCGACCTTCCGCAATTCTTCGTATCATGTCTCTTGTCCGCATGTCTTCGAGTGCAGTTTTGACCAAGAGAACCACGAGCGGGTCACTTCCAGGAGGCGGACGCAGCTCGCTCGATTTCTGGTTGGGGTTTGAGGCCAAGACAATGTCGAGAATTGTACGGACTTCTTCTGCAAAGTACTTGACGGTTCTTCCGTCAACCAATAGCCTATCCGCAGATGGACCTTGCTGGCCGCCTTTGCTCTTATACTCTGCGTTCAATTGGTCGATGATCTTCTGGAAATGGGCCAGTTCACCCGGTTTAGCTTGACCGGCTGCGACACGCTGCATAAGGCCTCGCAACTCTGCATCGCTTGAGGCTTTCTGAGCAAGGAGCGCAATGACAGGATCTGTTGTAGCAGGTTTTGCCGCCGCGGGCGCAGGACTGGCAACTGGAGTCGCAGAAGTACGCTGAGCTGCAACTTGCTGAGCAGGTGCCGGAGAGGCAGTCTGTGTTGCCCGCGGATGTGAGGTGACAGGAGTAGCTGGAGATTGCATCGGGCCCGCCGCTGCTCCGGTAGTCGGAATGGGCGCGGCTCCTGGTACTGGCGTAGGGAGGCGCTGCGCACTGCTTGCGTTGGGCGTGGCGCTTTTTGCCGCGGGCGACGCCGTAGCTGGTGGGCCGGTTGACTGCGCACCAGGTTGGGGAGTTGGTGGATGTGGTGACGGGGAATGTGTCGACACTGCCTTGTTCATTGGACTCGGCGCGCTGT
Organism: Akanthomyces uredinophilus; assembly: GCA_030778065.1. NCBI lineage: Eukaryota > Fungi > Ascomycota > Sordariomycetes > Hypocreales > Cordycipitaceae > Akanthomyces > Akanthomyces uredinophilus. The sequence continues at coordinate 136,909 of JAPFRW010000193.1, read as the reverse complement.
GCGTCTGTGCCGGCGGTGGCATGGCGCCATTGGCAGGACCATACTGGATTATAGGACGAGCGACTTGCTGCTGGGATGGCTTCTGGGGCAGCTGGGGTGCGGTCTTCTGCTTGGGACCTTTGACGGCGTACATGGTCGCCTCGACAATGTGCGGTTCGATGGTGATTGTGACATTGCCAATCTTAGTCATGGAGTCTTTGGGTGGGTTTTTGGGATCTTCGATGAGTACACCCTTCTTCTTGTGCGGTTTCGTCCAATACTTTTCGAAGAGCCCCTCGCTAATCCATCGCTGTCTTGATCGCGCAAGCGACTCAGCTAGCACGCCGCTGAGGGAGAAAACAAGTCAGCACGAGGTCATGGAAGATTGGGAGGCGTTGTCTGCAGCCATTGCATGTACGGACCTTTCAGAGATCGATTGATACAACTCTGGGGATAAGCCCCGAGACTGGGCGACCTCGACGGTGGGTAGCGGCTTGCCAGGCTCGAGAGAGGTTGGCAACGGGGGCGGCGGCGGCGTTGGCGGCGACTCTTCAACAACTGGCTCAGGAGGCGGCGGCGGAGGAGTCGGTGTCTTTGTAGGCTCACGAGCCGAAGCATTGCGGCGCTTGGCGAGCTGCTCTGCGCGGGCCGCAGCCCGGGCCGGCAGCTTTCTCTTCCTCTCCATCGCGACAGAAAGTGGTGAGTGGCAGGCCTAGGACGCGGCGAGGGACGGGCAAACCATGATACTGGCGGGGGACGCGGAGCGAGCTACCTTGTCAGGCGAGGGGGGAGCAGCTGCAGTCTCGCGTCTCGAAAGCAAAAGAGCCTTGCCTGGGGATGCGTCCTGGGTCGAGAAGCGAGGTGGAAGGGCGGGAAACGGAGCAAAAGGCAGGCCAAAAGTGCAGCAGCGCAGCAGTCAGTGCCCGTTGAGGTCCGCGTACAAGCCCGCGGTAGCGAAGGCACTGTGTTGAGCGCGCAACGTGATTGGCCCATGCGCAAGGCGGAGCTGGGAGCCCCAGCCAGGCTGGCCAGTGCAGGCTTGGGATTGGTCGCCGCCAAAGCCTGGTTCCGCCGCTGGACAGGCGCTGGAGGGGAGCGAGGGGAGCTCTGGGCTTGTCTTTGGGCGGCTTCGGTGCAGTTCCAGCGGTCCTTGCGGGCGCGGGCCCTGCAGCCTATCACGAGAGTGCTAGAATGGTCCAGGCAAGTGCTGACCAGCCCGCTAAAGCCTCCAGCAGCAGGCACCAAGGCACTAAAATTCCACTCCAGCTCGGCGGCTATAGCACTTTGACCCACACCGAAACGCGACAAGACACACCACAGTCTCTGTAACTTGGCATAATCAGCCAGATACCAGCCAACTGGGCCGGGCTCAAGAGTCTAATCATCTAAGATTATATGCCTATCACGGAACGCTCGAGATGAATACTGCTTGGTGACTTCTTATCTTTTTTCTTTCACTTTGGCGTTGGGCGCATGACGAGGCTCTGCCCATAAAGCCCGGCCCCAGTTTCAGGTGCTTACTCCCCTACACCACGCCCAGCTCATCCACTGTAACGTCTAATGCTGTTGCTGTGGCACGCGCGCTGCGGCCTTTGCCTGCCCATCCACCTGCAACTTCCCAATCACTGTCGTTCCCCATCGTGTCCATCTTGACAAGGGCCTGTCGCGATATTCATCGCGACGCCGACGGGCCTTGTGACCTAAGCCCCGGATAGAGTCAATCACATCATCATGGCCCCGACTCTTCTCACGACTTCGCTCACCATTGCCGCGGCCCCTTTCCTCTTCTATGCGGTGTTCCTCGGTGTCGCGACACTTCCCTTTGTCCAACGCCAGTGAGTCAGCTGCTGTTAATAGATAGTCGAAGAGCTTGAATGCTAACCCTTGCAGTGCATTATATGCTCACAAAATAAATACCCTGTTTCTGTATGATGTGAATGAGCCTACATACTGGGGTTTCGCCAGTACGACCCCTTGTCGCTTCATCTTTTTGCAATATACTAATATAGTGCAGAGAACCAAGTGACGCCATTTACTCTCACCACATCAGATCAAGAGTCACTATATGTCTGGCATATCCTCCCCCTTCCACTGTACTACAAAAATGAAGATAAAATGGCCGCGCAGCGCTCGGGTTTGTCGGCAGACATCACCCAGATGGAGGCTTTTGAACTCCTGCGGAACGACCCCGACGCAAAGTTAATTATATCATGCAAGTACTCACCCAGCAGACAAAATCCTAGCCCGACTAACACGTTATGTTTAGTTCATGGAGTATGAACATTCTGCATCTGCTGATGTGTCCTTCCGACAACGCATTGCTAACACTGTCTAGAATGCTGGACACGTCGCTCAAGGCATGAGGCCCGAGACCTTCCATGCACTTACCGATGCAGGCTCATACCATGTATTATCCTTTGACTACCGTGGATTCGGATACTCGACTGGCGTGCCAAGCGAGTCTGGGCTCATTCAGGATGGGTTTACCTTGGTTGAATGGGCCATGAACGTTGCAGGCGTTCCTTCCAGCCGCATCGTCATTCTCGGCCAAAGCCTGGGCACAGCCGTCGCCAGCGCTGTCGCAGAAAAATACTCTGCGCAGGGCGTTGAGTTTGCAGGCATCGTTCTCGTCGCTGGCTTTAGCGATCTTGCCACCATGATTGGTGGCTACCGTATGGGCGGCCTCGTACCGCTGCTTGGTCCTTTCAGCTACTGGCCAGGTTTTGTCAAGTTGTTGGATCGATTCATCGTTGACAAGTGGCATTCGGCAGATCGCATAGTCAAGATTGTTCGTCGAACGAAGACTCGTCTTCGTCTGAGTCTGCTGCATGCAAAGGACGATGCTGACATTCCCTACACTGAAGACAATAAGCTCTTTAAAGCAGCTGTCGGCGAACTTGTTGGCGACATTGACGAAACTGAATTTCATGCTTTGAAAGAGCAAAGAACAATTCACAAAGGCAAAGACTCTGCAGTGACAACCTGGAAAGCGGATCCAGATATTATCATTAGACAGGAGCTAATTCCTTACGGTGGTATGTAGAATCCTATCATGCGAAGAGCATCTCTAACACATTGTAGGGCATAATAACATCATGGGCTCTTCCAATATGATCATGGCCGTCCTACGTTGTTTCGATGATTAAGTCTGCTTTTGCAGAGCGACGTGGGAATCTGGGATTGTGCTGACAATGGATTCACCCTGATACTTTCTGTCAACCCTAGAAATTCACTCCTTGACGTCCTAAACAGAAACCGCGCATATTCTGCCCCTAGCTCGGATTGCACAAAGCTCAGATGTGCCTTTCAGTCATGCGACGGCATGGGGAAATATTCCTAGGGGATGGAGTCATGGTAGTCCTTATGTCTCTTACTGGCGACCGGGGGTTCGAACCAGGGATGTGCTGGCAAGTGTGTTTCTGCCTTCTCAGTACTAAACCATGTTAGTGTTACATAAAAGGAAGGCGAAATGATGTGTAATTTCACTCCCGTCAACTCGACACTACTACAGTTTGGCAGCCGATTTTCAGCCCTCGAATTCTGGAAATTGCACCTGACTTTACTACAAGTTGCCGAGTGCGCGAATTGACACCAAATAAGCCCTTCAAAGCGCACGTAGGCTCAAAGATACATCCAGAGCACTCTCTCTCGCCAAAGACTTCCTCGCCCACAAAACCTCTACAGTGCCTTTAAGCAGCCTCTCGTTGGCGTCCTCTCTGGCGTCCTCCCTCCCCAGGTACTAAATGTCCTCCAGCGGTTATGGGGTTGCTCTAGTTGTGGTAAATATGTACTTACGTGACCTAAATGTTAGAGCAGTAGAAAGTTATTCAAAAAGTGATTACTGAGATTCAACCACCCTACCGTCTATGCTTTTCAGCGACACTTGCCACATAATCTTTTTTTTGTACAGCTGAGAATAAATGCCCAATAGTTCATACTTTGTGAAATCCTAGTCTACATATTATTTTCAGGCAAATCTGCCCTGTAACAACGAAACTAGCCGACGGAGTATAAAGCAAGGCCACGACCCAACTTGCACACACGGCACAAAAATCGTCCCACCCCACTACCACCAACAAGCTACCTGGCCATTCCCCTCTATTCCTCCAACAACCCCTGCACAACACACGATCGAAGACATACGATGGCCTCGGACGACAAGAAACCGGCGGATGTCCCGAGCGGCAGCAGCAGCAGCGCCGGCGGCGGCGAGCCGCAGACCACCAAGGATGTCCAGCGCATACTCGACACACTCTCCCCGCAACAGCTCTCGGAGCTCATTGCGCTGAACCCCGCGCTGGCGCAAGAGGTTGCGCAGGCGACGGGCACCTCCAACCCGTCCCCGGACCAGGCGGCCGAGATGCTCAAGAAGATGAAGCTCGAGGACCTCATGTCGGGGTTCGCGGCGAGCGGCAAGAACGTCAAGGACATGGCCTCGTACAAGTTCTGGGGCACCCAGCCCGTGCCGCGCTTCGACGAAGACCAGGCCGTGCCCGATGGCCCGCTCAGGGTCCAGACTGTCGAAGACATCTCCAAAGAGCCGGCCGCCCTCGTCAGTGGCTTCGAATGGGTCACCATGGACCTGAGCAGCGAAGAGGAGATCAAGGAAGTCTACGAGCTGCTCAATGGCCACTATGTCGAGGACGACGACTCGACGTTTCGCTTCAACTACTCGCCTTCCATCCTCCGATGGTATGTGCGGCTACGCCACCCTTTTTCTCTGCATGCAATCTAACACATCAAGCGTAGGGCCATGATGGCGCCCGGCTGGGACAAGAGATACCACGTGGGCGTGCGCGCCACGCAGTCGCGCAAGCTCGTGGCCTTCATCTCGGCGATTCCCGTGCACCTGCGCGTGCGCGACGCCGTCATTGCCTGCTCCGAGGTCAACTTTCTCTGCGTACACAAGAAGCTGCGCGGCAAGCGCCTGGCGCCGGTGCTCATCAAAGAGGTGACGCGCATCAGCAACCTCGAGGGCGTGTGGCAGGGCCTGTACACGGCGGGCATCGTGCTGCCGCGGCCCGTCAGCACCTGCCAGTACTACCACCGCCCGCTCAACTGGCAGAAGCTGTACGAGGTCGGCTTCAGCTACCTGCCGCACGGCAGCAAGCCGCAGTACCAGGTGCGCAAGTACGCCGTCCCGGAGGCGACGAGCACAAAGGGCTGGCGCGTCATGCAGGCCAAGGACGTGGCCGCCGTCGTCGACCTGCAGAAGCGCTACTCGAAGCGCTACGACATTGCGCCCGAGCTGTCCGAGGCCGAGGTCGCCCACTGGCTCGTGCCCAAGGTCGAGCCCAGCGGCGAGCAGGTCGTGTGGACGTACGTCGTCGAGGATGCCGACAAGAAGATTACCGACTTCATCTCCTTTTACTGCGTCGAGTCGTCGGTGATTAAAAACTCGCGACACAATGTGCTGCGCGTGGCGTACCTCTTTTACTACGCGACCGAGGCCGGCCTCGCGGAGCCCGCGGACCAGGGGGCGCTCAAGACGCGCCTCAATGCGCTCGTCAGCGACGCCCTCACCATGGCCAAGAAGAACAAGTTTGACGTCTTCAACGCGCTGACGCTCATGGACAACGGCCTGTTCCTCGACCAGCAAAAGTTTGCGCGCGGCGACGGCCAGCTGCACTACTACCTCTTCAACTACCGCACAAAGGCCATTGCCAGCGGCATGGACGCCAAGGGCCAGCTGGACGAGAAGAACCTGAGCGGTGTCGGCCTTGTTCTTCCATAAAGTCCTGGATGCGAATTTGGCGCATTAGGGAAACCTGAAAAAGGTGGAAGCGCAGGCGGATGATTCATGAAAAATGTAAATATTCAGAAGAGAGAACAAGAGCAGAAAATTTCAGTGAAAATAAAATGACCATATTGAAGAACGATTTAAAAAGCTACAGAGTTGTTTTGCATGCACAAATGCATCAAGTTGCTATCCAAAAGAAACCCTAAATCAAGAGCGCCAGTGCTCGCCCGCCCTCCAACATCCAATGTCCGTCTTATATACGCAAACCAGAAGAGGGCTCCAATCTCATCATCCAAATCTCAGCGACACGGTGTGGGAAATAAAATGACAGTGAAGTTTAAAGAAGAAAAAAACGCGTTGCGAGACGAGGCCCTACATCTTGGAGTCTGCGTCGAGCTGCTGCCATGCCGTCAGCCGCGTCTCCATCAGCTCGTTGAACCAGCCGGCGCGCTCCATGATGGGGGCGTGGCCCATGCCGTCGACGATGAGGCCGACGGCGGGCTTGATCATGCGGATGAGCTTCTCGCCGTTGTTTGCGCCAATCATGCGGTCGTTTGTGCCGTGGACGATGAGGATGCGCTCGCGGCCGACCTGGTCGGCCATGTCGCGCAGCTGCGAGGCCGACTTGCGGTGGCCGACGACGGCGGCCAGCTGGCACAGGAGACCCTGCCGCGAAAAGGTGTTGGGCGGGTAGTACTTTTTCATCTCCTCGGCCTGGTAGCGCTGGTAATTGCTGCCGAAGCGGCGGTACGTGCCCTCGCTGCTGCTGCTCGTGGTGGTGGTGGTGGTGCCGTTGAGGTCGAGGCTCTTTTCCATGGCCTCGGCCATGGAGGACCCCGTCGTCGTCGAGTCTGGAGAGAGGTCGACGCCGCTGTCATTCGGGCGGAGGGTGGTGCCGGCGGCCGTCGCCGCCTCGGGCTGGTGCCGCGGCGGCGGGGGCCCGCAGCGGTAGGTGGTGTGCGGCGAGGGCAGGCCGGCGGCCTCGTCGGGGGCGGTGAGCCAGGCCTCGGGGAAGAGGCGGGCGGCGGTGTCGCGGATGATGCGCTCAAGCGACTTGGGACGCAGCAGCTGGAAGCGGTCGCAGAGCGTCTCGAGCAGCGGCCGGTCGCTCTCGAGGCCGGCCGTGGTGCAGAGCAGCGTCAGGCTGCGCAGGCGGCGCGGGTGCGCGCAGGCGAGCTCCTGCGCAATCATGCCGCCGAGCGACATGCCGACGACGTGCAGCGAGCGCGGCGCCGTCCAGCCAATCTGGTCGAGCACCTCGACCACGTCGGCGGCCATCTCCGTCGTCGTGTACCGCGCCAGCGGCTTGTCGCTGGCGCCCACGCCGCGGTTGTCGAGCAGCAGCATCGTGTACCGGTCGGCGTGGTCGTGGCCAAAGTAGCACGTCTGCCGCTGCCACGCGTTCATGCTGGCGGCCAAGCCCATGATGAGCTGTGTGGTGCATTCAATCGTCAGCTTCTCTCATTTGTGCAAGTCGTTTTCGTCTCATATCGCATTATGCGCCACCTCGGCCAAATCTCAAACGTTTACATGATTGCCGCCTCTTTCTTTTAAATCCTTGACGCCAAAAAAAAAAGGGTTTCAATTGCACGAGTCGCAATTCACAAAATGTCGACGTACCACAATCTTTATCGGCCCATGGCCGTGAATCTGCCAGGAGATATCAATGGGCCCCGAGCGGTCCTTGGCGACGGAGGCCTTGCCTTGGCTGTCCGGTATGAGATCCCATTTGGCGCCGGGCCACGCAGGGTGGTTGAGCGTCTCGTCGAGCGACGGGAACCGGAAAGCGCTAAATGAAGATGAACAAAACATTAGCGCTTTGCTGCGGGCAATGTTTGTGATTTTTGTTTGTCTGCCGCAAAGGTTGGTCGTCGCCCGCGTCGACTTGCCGAGGCTAACACGGAGGGCAGCGGTGGCGGCGGCGGCGGCGGCAACGGTTGAGAGTCAACGGCCAGCGAGAAACGGACTGTAGAGAAAGGCAAAGAAGGGGAAGAGAGAACAATGATGGAATGAAGAGAATTGCGAAATGGGAAAAAGGTTTGCGTGACAAGTAAAAGGCAGGGTTTGACAAATTTCCATCAACTTACTCCGAGGCCATGGTTGTGCAGTTTTGTGTCTTGTTGTCTTGTTCTGATAAGCCAAGGTAGATTGTCGGGACTCGGGTGTTGGAGAGGCGAGGCGAGGCGATAACTAGTCAAGGCAACCAAGGTAGATGACAAGGGCCAAGCCGGCGGGGCCTTTTGATGTGATGGGCAAAAAAGTCGTACAGGCTACTCCCGAGATTTGTATGGTCCGGAGCCGTAAACAGCCGAAGACAAGTTGTGAATGAATGAGGATAATTTTTTTATGATGGCAAGGATGAATAAAAAGGAAAAATAGGAAAGACGGGACGTGGAGGAGGAGAGAAGAGAAGAAACAGCCCAGGGCAGTGCTTTTTTGGGGTAACGATGCAGGCCAGGCGACGGAGAGGCTAGGAGTATATCCCCGCCGCCACTCTGTCTCTCTCTCTCTCTCTGTCTTTGCTCGGCAACCCCGCAAAAAGAGGCACAGAGGAGACTTTTCCTGCTGTCCTCTTTTTTGCCTGCTTTGCCCTGGTTGGCCTACTTTGAGAGACAAAAGCAGATCGGGTGCGGAGACGAGCGTCGCCGGGTGCTGACTCGTACCGGACCGAGTCTGGTATACCCCAAAAAAGGTAACCTACCACCTTACACCCGTTTGGCGGACGAGTGTCTCATCATGGCATTACATTACGACTCGATTAACTTGTATTCCATCCTTTCTTTCTTCCCACGATATCATTCTTTTTCCTGCATCTCTTCACCGCAATTACAAAAGTCTCCTGCCCCATCAGCAAGGTGTATTTCGATTTCAAAAAATCCGGGGCTGAGCAGAAACCGGGGTTTGCCTTTTGGGAAAGACTGTGCGCCGGCCGCTACCAGTACGCAGGTCCCCCGGCTGTAGCTGGTGCCGAGCCAGACTTCAGCCGCATGGACGGGTTTGCTCAAGGTACACGGCACGTCTTGTCACGTTGCAAAATGGGCATAAATTCTTTTCCTTTTAGCTCATGGTCCCTCCTTTTTTATTTGATTTAAAATCTTTTTTTTTTTTTTTACTTGCTTATTCGCCTCCCCCATCTCTTCCCCCCCCCCCCACACGCCCCGCGCAACCTCCTGCTGGTCGTTCGGCACAGCTCGGTAGGCAGCTTTGCGGGAACGGCGTCCGGCTTTGGCTTTCGGCTCCGGCACCTCCAAAACCTCAACGCTTCCTCGGCTATTAAGCTTTCGGACTGCCAACACCAAACTGTTGCTGGTATGCAAGGTGTTTATTTTTGGACGGCGTGGCGTATGCATGCACCACTGCACACCCCTGCTTCAACATTCTTTCCTTCACTTGATTTCTTCAAATTTGCAAGCAATTAGTCTACATTTGTCTTGTAATCGACCTTGCTCCTAAATCTTCCATACCGACAGCGCGATCTGCCTTGGTCCCCTCACATCCCTTCTCCGCATCGTGGACCGAGACGGCCCCTCACCCAAGTTCACCTAACCCGTCCCCGGTTTATCTCGGCTACCACTTCGTCTATTCTCTCCCCTGCCATTTTTGCCTCGGCAGCCAGATGACGGCCAAGATCGACTCGTATCTACAATGATGCTCCATTTTTGGACCCCCCATATTCTCTTTATAAAAACATGCATGTGCTCGCAAGCAGCCTAACGCTCGCCTGCTAGACGGCGGCGCTGCACCTCTCCCAGGGCGCTGTTGCCGCTCAGGAACGCAACGACGCCCACAACGGCAATGGCCGGCAGGGTCTGAAAAAGGTTCCAGGTGCTGTAGTACAGGAAGAAGACGCCCTCCATCGCCACGATGGAGCCGTAGAACACGGCATGCGAGATAGGCGCCGCGCCAAGGGCCTTGCCGGCGTGGCTGAGGTTGGCACCAAGAGCAAGCCACTATCGAGACAGGGTTTTGTTAGCAAACAGTGGCCTCGTCCAAGCTCTCCGCTGCGGCAGGAGTTCCAACGTACGCTGATGAATAGTACTGGGATGGCGGCCAGGACAGCACCGGCAAACGCGAGAGAAATGATCTTGGGCGGGTTCTTGGGGTCGGCGCGGAAGATGTGGTGAATCTCCGGGCGCTTGCCGTAGCGTAGAGGCGCCTCGTACGTGTTGGCGCTGTTGGGGTCGCGCAGGACATTAATGTCAAACACGGAGGCTACAATGGCTTTAGAGGAGCCAAAGGAGCCCAGGACAATCTTGGCCTCGATAGGAGTGGCCGAGTTGAGGAGCTGGACGGGTAGATCCTTTTGGGTCTGCGACTTTGTCAGTTTCCCAGTGTGTCTCTTTACTGTACCGTCGCATATTTCATCGTAGCAAAAAGCGTCCTTACCAGCTTCACAGATCCCTTGCCCGATTCCTTAATCGTCAGAGGGAACGGAGCCTCCAGTCCAGAGGCGGTCTCTCTGAGGACGAGAAAGGCCTGGTGCGGGCGCTTGGCCTTGCCGCCCTCTTCGGCCGTGAGGGACACCTTTAGGGTGCCAATGTGGCCCAGCTCGACCTCGGTTTTGACTCGAACGGCAGACGTAAACCTAAATGAGGCGGATTCAAGTGTCAGCTCTCGCGTTCCGCGGCCAATTGATGCGCCAAGCCAGCTCTCTGGGTGACAGTCGTCGTGGAACGGCTTCGTACTTTTCAGTTGCCCCTTCGCCGCCGCCCTTGGCAGCGACCGTCACGGAGCCGTCGGTGAAGCCCCATTGCGTAGCTGCAGAGGCAGCGCTGGAAAGCGCCAGTAGTGATGTGGCGAGTGAGAAGCGCATCGTGGAGTGTGTTGCTGTCGTTTGCGCGGGAGGATTGTCAAGATTCGAGGTTCAAAGAGGCCACACAGCTCTAGCAGGGGAGCTCCCCAAAACTGGTTACGTGGTTGCTGCTGAGCGGGTGTGATTGGTTGCCCGCCCCACTACCCACGGTAGGTTGGTGTAAAGGCAAGTATCAAGGGTTCAGCATGTTGGGCAGTGAGAATTATAAGGAAAAGAAATAGCTTGAGTATATATTTCCTGTGGAAACATATCTAACTCTTTTTGAAAGACCACTTTATATAAAGAATGCAGAAGTGTACGGAGAGTCTGCAATCAAACGCCAGCCGATGCATCACAGCATGTGTGCTCTTAAATCAACAAGGCCATGTACGAAACAAATGAAACGGCCGAAAATCACAAATCTGTCCGCTCCGTCGTAGGCACCGTATTCGTCTTGGATCTCTTATTCTTGCTCTGCGTCAGCTGCGGCAGCTTCCCCGTGAGATCCAGCCACTCGGCCGCAAAGGCCGTCACAATCTTGGCCCAGTCGCGCGTCGTGGGCATGTGGAGGTGCTCGCCATCATCGTCCATCGTGTGCCAGACGTGCGGGAACGGCGACGGGATCAGGTGCAGGATGTCGACGCCGCGCTGCATAAACGGCACGTGGTCGTCCTGCACCACGCCCGCGCCGAAGCCGCGAAACTTGTCCGCCGCCTTGTCCGCCTCGGGCAGGAAGGGGCGGCGCGCCTTGGCCTCGAGCAGGCTCAGGTCCCGCAGGCGCTTCTCCAGCACCGCCATCTTGCGGTACGCCCAGTGCGTCGTCATAAAGTACGACGGGATCGACGGGCCCTCGGCGCCGAGCAGGTCGAGCAGCACAAAGAGGCTGATGGCGCTCAGCGACGTGCGGTACGTCGACGCGCTGGTGTGAAAGTCCTGCTCCCAGTGCTCCGCGAGGGCGCGCGCCCCGTAGAGCGAGTCGTCGTCGGTCCACTGCGCAAAGGCCTCCTCGCCGTCGAGGAAGATGATTTGCAGGCCCGTCGCCGGCTCCAGCGACGTGTCGGCCTCGCCGTCCGCCTCCATCGCCTTCCACTTGGCCTCGAGCGCTGCGTCCAGGCTCCGCGCCGCGTGCAGCAGCATGGCGCACGGCGCGGCGCTGTCGGTCGCCCCGATGAATCCCTCGGGCGTCAGCTTGCTGTCGTAGTGTGCCACCAGCGTCAGCCGCCCGATGTCGCCGGCCTTGGCCCACGGCGGGTCCCGGCGGAAGATAAGGTTGTTGAAGGGGACGTCCTGGTCGCCCGTCGCCGGCGTCTTGGAGGTGGAATTGTGCCAGATCTGCTCCCACCCAGGCAGATTGGCCTTGAAAAAGTCAACCAGGTGCGCCTGGGCCTTGATCTGGCCTGGTGTGCCGGGGACGCGGGGGATCAGGATCGGCGCCAACAGCTTGCCGTCCTTGATGTCAAAGTCGGACCCCGGCGAGGGAATATTGTGCAGGTCCTCGTCGGTGAGCGTCGTGCCGGCGATTGCGCTCGCAAAGGACGACAACGTCCCGAAGGTCCAGAGGAGCGCCCCGGACGCGCGCATCGTTCTATATTGTGGCTATGTGGTGTTTGATGTTCGGTTCGGTGTCGGGTCCTAGCCTAGCGGCCGCACATTCTATAATTTGCTCGACTCGGGAATTTGCGCTGCGATGAGCTCCTTTTCGTGGTAGCGGCTGGCCAGATTATTTTTCAGGACGCGACGTAAATTTTGGAGATGCGTCTGGCTTTAAAGTGGTAAGTAGATGCTAGGGGAACAAATTGTGGCGTTGTCTGGGGACAAATGAGCTAACACCTGGCCGCTTCTCACACTGCCGTGGATCTGCCAAGATCGGAAGTGTCTCAATGAACGGTAAACCACAGGTGCTTGTTGATCATTTAAAATGTATTTCAGACGCCTTGAATTGTGCTTTGTTCGCCTTGTGTCTTCAACGTTTATTTCGACTTTCTAAAACCCTCGTAGTGCTCAGGGTACCAACAGTAATTACAATAAAGCATAAGTATATGTATACAACGGCAAAAGCCATTGTCAAAGGTTCCCCTGCGCCAGAAAATGCAACGCTCTAGGGCGCCCAGTCCCCAAGACATGTATCACCAGAACGTCTCTGGAAGCGACGTCGTGGAGAGTGCATTGCAGTGTCCCTCCGGCGACTTGCAACTCTTGTGTCTAGCGGGTATTCATGTTGAATGCAAGGCAAATTGCCCAAAAGGTAAGAATAAAGAACTGAGCTAGTTTTGGATCATTCGGCTCTGTTGAGTTTAGTGCAGCTTGGCAGCATCATGCGCACGCTTGTTGGCGATCTGCTTCTCCTTGGGAATGGTGAGAGCATTGATGCCCAAAAAGTTGCAGATGGCGTTGACAACGACAAAAGCCCAGCGAAAGTATAGAACAGTAGCGAACGCAAAGTAAGCCCAGAGGTAGTAGGCCTCCAGAGAAGCACTGAGCTGAGGAAATCCGATCCGAGGCAGGTTCGCGAGAACGGCACCACCGACCAAGGGCCAGAGCATGGCAGTCCAGTAAGGGAAAGGCTGGCGCGTCAAGTGTGCCAGAATCATCTTAGTAGTCAAGCGGCCAAAGACAAACGACATGGTGCAGCAGAATAAGATCAGATGGTTCTCCTGCATAAGCGTGCTGTATGGAGAGCCAAGCCACGCGACAATGGTGACAGTAAAGACAGTCATTGGCGCAAGCTCAAGGAAGACGGGAGAGACAGGAAGCCCCTGCTTGCGACGGGCATCAATGACATTGACGACGCAAAAGGGGACGTGCGTGCCCAACAGCGAAATAGCGACGAGGGGAACCCAGATGTCGCGGACAGAGGTTTCGCCGAGCATCTCGGCAAGACCAGGTAGGCTGTCGCCGAGAATGCCAGCCATAGGCTGACTCCAGATCTCGGGGCCCCAGATGCCAGAGGTGATCATGATGCCGCAAGCGATAAGCAGACCCTCGGTAGGACCATTGATGAAACCGAGATAGAGGGTGTGGGTGTGGTACGTCTCCCAGGTCGAGAAGAACATGGCGACGCAGGGGCAGAGGGCAGTAAAGACACCTGCAGGTGAGGTACCGAGGGCCATGGCGGCGACCTGGAAGAGACTGGCGAGGGTGCAGTTGAGCGAGTCGATGCCGTGGTCGAAGAGTTCGCCGAGGCCGCTAGAGGTACCGGTCCTGCGAGCTTGCTTGCCGTCGACATTGTCCATGGTCTGGTACATGAAGAGGCCGGTAGCGAGACTGAAGTATACCCAAGACGGGCCCTAAGGAGTGTTAGCGGTCGGTCAAGTCGACGGAAATAATGGTCAACTTGACATACAGGGCCAATCAGATCAGGGATATAGACGACGAGCAGCGCGACATTGGCCAAGATGAAGAAGAACCCGACGAGGGTCACCATGTTGGGGGCCATCCATAACGGCAGAAGTGTGACGAAGAAGTTCCACTACGGCAAAGGATTGTTAGTACATTTCTCATCATCGGTATTGTGAAGCGCGTTGCGCAGTAGATTTATTCATAGAAGTGCGAAGCGAGTGGGCGGGAGATCGGGGCCTGTGTAGACGGGTTCGGGGGGCGTAGGACGGGAGGCGTCCGGAGAGGCGGGATGTCGTACCCAGGGACCGAGAATGTACTTGGAAACAGGCGACTTGTCGACGCTTGAGTACTTGTAGGACTTGAGATGAATGAGAGCATCGTCCGAAATGCATTCGATCTGCGCTTTTCCTGGAATATGGTCAGCAATGTGTCCCACGTGCGCATAGGTAGGCAGGCGGAGGAAGGCGAGAGCTCCTATCCCGGCTGTGAGAGCTAGCAGCCTGACAGACAGGCAGAGAGATCTCGGATCGGAAGAAAGCAAGGCGAGAAGCAGAGGGAGAGCATACTGGTGTTGGGGACCATGTTGTCTTGGTCTTCGCCAGCAGTGTTTTCGTGGAATAGCGGTAGCGACTCGTTCGCCGACATGATGGGTAGCTATGGGAAGACGGAAGCGGGGGGGGCGGGCGTGGAGAGGATATAAAAGAGTAGGTATGCAGGTGTGAGAGAAAGCTGGGCGTGCGTGTGCCACTGCAAGGGGCAGAAAAAAAAAGAGCGGGTGCGAGGCGCCGAGAGGTAGTTAGGACTGGGTTTGCAGAAAAAGTTGCGGGAGCCCTGCAGATTGTTGAGGAAACCAACATGCGCAAGGAGGACGAATCGATTCGCTGCGCAAGATTCTGGCGGGTGCTCGAGGGCCCATGCACGCTAACGCATCTTTGGCCAGGGAGGAGCCGGCCTGGCGAAATTTTAAGATCAAATAAAAGAAAAACCAGGTTATTCGACAAGCTGACGTCTTATCACCAGTACTCTACCAAGCTTCGGCCAAGCTTGCGGTGCCCTTTAGGTACCTCTCAACTTTGGTGGTGGACGTCCAAGGTGTGCCAAGTGCGAGCCTCGGGAATGACGCAGATTTGCAGTGCCTGTGGCGGGTTCGTCGAGCGCTGAACTGGTGCGTTGGCAACCTGTAGAAACGCTGTAGATTCGGCGGGAGGGGTCCAGCCACAAAATTAGCAGCTGATGACGCGCCGCACCGCAAATGGCTACCCTGCGGTGCACTGAGACCTTAGCTCGGCGCCACTGAAGCGGACACGTGAAGCTCTGAGCGGCCCCCAGCGGTACAGCCGATTCAGCCAGGACAAGACGAGAGGAACGCGGCGAGGAAGCGTGTTTCGTTTTTAACAATGTACGGTAGGTAGAGAAGAGCATACTCTCTACGTTCTTGGCGTAAATCGATTTTTATACAGCGTCCTGCTTGCCATTTCCTCCGCACTCTGCTCGTCTGGCAGCCTCGTTCAAGCTTGAAGCCGCTAAAACAAGCCGCTGGCCACCTCCCATTAGGAACCGAGGAACAGCGCATGGGGGTGGAGCACGAGTGCTAAAGGCGACTTACCGCATCTTCGACGCCGCCGTCCAAGTTGGAGGCAACTAGGTACTCATCATCCGTGGTATGCTCGGGTCGTGGCTGACGGTCACCAAGTGGTCTTAATGCCTCGTTGGAGCTTAAGAGTATTATGTGCTTTCATTCACAACACAGGAGAGAGGCTCCCGCTCCACGACACGCAAATCTCCCGGATTGCAGCGTTACACAAGATCTCACGTGCCCTGAATACCGGCGGCTACAGCTGCTCATGTCAGGACGTTGAGCTGACTGCACTTTGAGCACCCACATTCCAATTACCGACCTGTGTAGCTACACAAGTACCAATCTTCATATGCTTTTTTGTCCGAGCTGGACCTTGATCTCGACATTAATACGTCTCGAAACCTCTCCCACGCTAGTGCATCACGTTTGCCCGCTACATATATATCGTCCCCTTCCCCGCCTTCAGGAACCTGACGGTGTCGTGTGACAATGCACCACTGTGACCGGCGCCAGACGCTGCGCCGGCATAGCTACAATCACTAGCTCGCAGAGCTGCATGTCAAGCCCCGGTTGACGTTGCATCGCGCTCAAAAAAAGAAGAATGTCACTGGTGCGTCGTGCTTCAGCCGATGCCAGCCAGTTCTGCATCTGCGAATCAGCGGCTTTCCTCAAACAAGGCTTTACAATACACGCTGCAGGCATAGAAGAAAGGTAATTTATTATGCAACGCCCTTGTGTCGTTTAGCAGATGCGTCGGCGCCGTCACTGCCACGATCAACCAAACCTCGATCGTCCGGTCCACCGCTCACCATTGCTTGGCGACAACCGGATGCCAGACAAGGCCAATGTCATGGGAAAATCTCGGAGAGCATTGCCTCGGACATGACCGTCCTGCGAGGATCCAAGCATCAGCCTGTCGTCTTTTCATCTCATCTGATGGGCCGACAGCAAAACACCCGCCGGTACAAATTGCCACTTCTTGCATCTTTCGCCCTTCCCCTTCCCCCGAAGCATACCGCACGTTTGCATTCCCAACTCGAAACTTTTGTGTTGCGTAAAGTGGTTTGATTAGTATTATTATATCGCTTTCTCATATGTGCGTCTGGCTGCCATCCGTCGCAGAATAATTAATATTAGTAAATGCAGCCAACGCAAGAAAAGGTTCCGCGCGGCCCAGCCATTTCTGCCCATCTTGGCCTTCCCCTCTTACAGCATGGCAAACCCGGCAAACATGCCGACAAACATCACAACGAATCCGTATGATCGTCCGACCTCGAGGGCCGCACCCGCGCCCGTCTTCTTCCCAGACGCGCCGCCGGCGCCTGCCGAGCCCGGAGGTCCCGTGTAGATGCCGTTGCTGCCCGTCTGGGATGCCGTGGCTCCTTGTGACGACGTCGCCGTGGCGTTGTGGCGCTGAGGGTTCGATGCTCCGCAGGGGTTCTGCTGGAGGCAGTTGGACGCACACGTGTTGTCGTTTTTGCATGCCGTGACGCATTGGCGGCCCCATTCGGTGCAGACGTAGTATGGTATGCTCAGGCTGTACTCGGAGATATTTGGCTGCATGTTGTTGCCGCAAAGACAGCCGTATTGGAGCGTATCCTGCGCTCGGGTCAGTGACTCTTTCTTTTCAAGTTCGAGGGATGCAGCTCCCAAGGCTATCAGTGGACGTACGGGGTCGCAGTCGTTGACGAGAGTTGTGCGCGGCTCGGTCTGCTGGCAAATCAGAGGGCAGGTGAGCTTTTCGTCACGGCACCATCGCTCTAGGGGCATTTCGTTAGCAATGGCAGTTGGGCGTTGAAGGAGTATATGGCGGCTTGCCTCGGGTGGCGTAGGGCACCGTAGTCGGGTCAATCTGATATTCCTCGGCCTGGACAAGGCTTGCGAGAGTCGCAGCGACCACAAGGCCCGTCGTCTTGAACGAAACCATGACTGTTGTTTAGGGGTCGGGAGGTTGTAGGTTGGTTAAGGAAAAAATCGGGGATAGACGCTTTCCTCGGGCAGTTGCAAGTGCCAGGACTGAGTGAATAATCTATGCAAGGTGAATCGTTTGAAGTTAATTCACATGGTCTGCCTAGGCACCAGCATGGCTCGAATGCATCTTGGTCCAAGATGATAGGGAAAAGCTTACCGAAAAGGGTAACTTCAAGGCTGCAGCCGTCGAGTGTCGAGTGATAGCGAGTGTTGATGGTCGGGATGTATACAGAGCACACAAAGAATTAGGAGAACAAGATGCCGTCAACGAGAGGGACGAAACGAAAGACAAAAACGTGATCAAGGGCGAAAGGGAAGAAGAAGAAAAGCTTCGAGGGGCGATGACTTGGAAAATCACACAGCCAGCAAAGCAAAAAATGTGAGACTTGGGTTGGCCGCAGGAGAGACAGCCAGATTATAACCAACGCAGTCCCATCCACCCAAAAAAAAACGCCCCAGGGCGCAGGGCCCGAATCCCTCCCTGGCTCCGAGCAGACAGGTCATTGTTTCCTGGCCCATGCTCACACAAATCGCCCTGGCAGGGTTGTCGTTCGCCGGTAGACGGCGGCCAAGAAAAGACGAACCTTGAGCCGTATCATCATCGGGTGTGGGTGGGCAAGGCGCGCCGCTTCCCGCAATGCAGTGTCCAGTACCACCTATCAGCAGCCCGTATTTTTCTCAGATGGGACACAGAAGCCCAGGGCCTTTTCATAGCGTTCATTTTAATATTAGCTACCGTACGGAGATTCAGGTATATCTTGGCCCCCGCCCAGGGTGGCACGCTACCAGCAGCCACAGCGTGGTTGCTTTTTGACGCCACCAGATGAGACCTCATCTTACTGGAACAGGGCCATCGCCAGAATAGCGTGAGTTTATTTATTAGCTCCAGCCAGCCCGTCGCTGCGAGACCGTGAAAATGCTCTTCTCTTTGTTTCCTCTGATGCCAGACTAAAACAAGCAAACTACTGATGCATATGAAAGTCTCTTCTGACGTAAACAAACATCCAGAGACTGGGAAGGAAGAGTCGCATCTACGGTCGCTCGATGTCCATGGCACGGTTTGCCGCAATTTGCAGGGGTGGTGGTGCCCTCGCGTCCATGCAACAGCACGCAACACATGACCAGCACGGCGAGTGCCGTTGAATGGCTTGGATGATTTTCGTGAAAACGGGGCACGCCGTTTTTTTCGACAGCATCATCATCATCATCGCTGCTGCGTGGCGAGGGGGGCGAAAGAAAAGGAAAAAATGACCAAGCCCAGGAAGAACACGAAGTCTGCCAGTGCAGGAAAGAGCCGCGCCAAGACACAATGTCAATTGGTCGTGGCGCTCCAATACGAAAGCAAAGACGTAAAGTAACTTTGTGACTACGGCTTGGTAGCGCTTTGCAGGAATACGGAAACGACCTGCATCTTGGTGCGAACAAGCCAGCATGGAGGCAACAGGCAACAGGCAAGCAGGCAGGCAGGCAGGCAGGCAGGCAGGCAGGCAGGCAGGCAGGCAGGCAGAAGAAAGAGGCGAGGTTCAAGGTCCATGTTTGCTCCATCTGTGTAGTACTGGATTTGGTGCGCCATGCACAGCCTGCGTCACTTGAGTGCGCACTTTCCAGCTCATCAGACATGTTTTGCAGCATCTCTGCATGTTCGACATGGGCCCAGAATCGTGTGTATTCACCGTCTGATATAACATCGCCACCCGGGCTGAGTGCGGGGGCCGGCGGTCAGGACCGTTGGGGCGCTCCTCGGTGGGAGAATGTCTAGTTCGTATTCGAGAGCTTGATTTCTAACTTGACACCATAAGAACAGCATCGACATGATTGTGTGCGAGTGATTAGACACCTTTGTAGACGCTCGGGAAGCGTCATTCACATGTCCTTGGACTTTTGACTACCAATGTCGTGAAATTGACTACCATCTTCCAATGTCGATTTTCTGGTGTCCATTCTCATTGCATTTAGCCTTCGAAATCCCTATATCGGACTCGCCATAAGCCGAGCGGGAGACAGCTCGGCGCCGGCCCCACATCCAACAGTCTGGGGAGCAGGAGTAGCGCCGGCTTTGGATGCGCATCAGCGATGCATTTTTTCCTTGACGCGGTCATGACAGCATAGCTATTATTGGACACTACAGCTTTAACTTGTTGCCTTTTCACCTATTCAACAACTATCGGTGCCGCGCGCGCACTTCCTCCCGACCACACGTCCACAACTCATACCGACCCTCTCTCAAACGACTCGCGACAGCTTCCACCACCCCGCCCCCTTGATCCGACGCTCGCCACTTGCGCAACTACACCAGTGTCCGGCTCTGCCTACGCTACGCGCGACAAGCTCTGGCCTGGATGGAAGCGACTGTGATTCAAAATCAGGCTGGGGCAGGTGCCAGAGCCGCCGCCGCCACTGGCCAGACAGTGGGCTCAGACGAGACCGAGACCCAAGACGGCGCGCACGCCAGTGGCGACGGCGGCGCGGCGGCGCCCAGCTCACGGCGGCTCGGAGGACTGCGGAGCGCGAGCGGCTTGAACGGCCAGGACAGCCAAACGGCAAGTGCGATGGACTCGTCGGCGCACTCGGAAACGTCATTCACGGCGCCGCCGTACTGGCAAAACATGCCTTCGCGACGGCGGGCGGCCTCCACGCAATCGTCCGACTCGGGGCGGCCGTCGGGGACCATACTGTTGCTGGACAACGAGGCCGACGACGATGAGGAGGATCGCAACAATGCCTGCTGGGCCAAGAGCGTCGAGATTGTCGACCACACGATAGTCAATGGAGGCGCGACGAGCATCGGCGCCTTTGTCGTGTGGAATGTGCGGGTAGAGACCCTCCAGGTACGAACGGCTGAAGCCTGCGCGGCGCCATCCTCAACTCTTTGTCGTGGTCGAGAATTATAATGAAAATTCGATGCTGACAGCAAAAAACATGTAGGGAAGCTACATGTATATTCGGAAGCGCTACTCCGAGTTTGACGCTTTGCGCCAGAGGCTCATGAAGTCGTTTCCAAATTTCGATGCCGCGGTGCCCAGCCTGCCGCCCAAGAGCGTCATATCCAAATTCCGGCCCAAGTTTCTGGAAAAACGACGGGCAGGGCTGCAATATTTTCTCAAGTAAGAATATCTTTTCGTGCCGAATAAAATCTCAGCATTCGCATCTTCGATAGTATGCTGACGGTCTTGTTAAAAAAAAGCTGCATTATATTGAACCCAGAATTCTCGGGTTCGCCAGTCTTGAAGGACTTTTTGTTTTCTTAGCGAACATTCTTGCCGCTCGGAATAAGCGCAAGCCTTTTTTTCCCTCTGTCCATACTTGGCGTACGACAAATCTTACATACTAATTTTATCACATCTTGCATATGAACGACAATCAGAAGTCAAAAGTCAGCCTGACGGATGACGACAAGCGTGCCGCAAAGCGAGCGACCGCGCAACGGTCAGAGGCTTGCACGGCAGTTTTTTTGGTGGCGCTGCACCGCTGAGCCACAATGTCCGCGAAGCTTCTGTTCTTGGGTCTAGCCTTGTGCCCTGCCACCTCACCACTCGGCGTACCGCTACCGCCATGCCAGATCCGGCTGCAGACACGACTCGTCGTGCGTCTTTTTAACGTTGCCATTCAAGCTTCTTCTCCAAATATCCCCACCAAGATGCTCTATAGCGATTCTTATGTGGAAGGAGGCTGTGATCCTTGGAGGGGCCAGGCCTCTTGCCTATGAAGCTCCATCGAGATTTGCGCTGCCTCAGCACCTCAGTTACCTGGACGAGGCCGCATGCTGTGGCTCAGCAATTAATACAGGGCACGCTTACCTCAGAGCCTCCATGCACCTGCCCCTCGGCCCGCCGATCATGACTCTTGTATTTGAATACCGCAAACCCGGAAATTGGCTTCATCGCGACCAGCTCCAAATATATGTATACCCGTCAGCCCTATCCCTAAATACGTCGCCAAAGCCACTTTTACGCTACAACGGCAGATCTCTTGGCAGTTGCCTTTGTCACCAATTCTGCGCTTCAATCTGGTAGCTCGCACCCTAATTCCAGCTGATAATCAGCCACCACACTGGTCGCGCTCACGTCAAAGAAGACTAGTTAGTTGCGCTCAGTTTGGCGGCTGGACCCTAGCTCTATCTAGCCCTTCAACTTGACCGGGCCACACGACCACGAGGCACAGGCTGCCTCTTCCCCTGTCCGAGGCTGTCTCTACCGGAGCCACGGCCCCGCCATCGGCAGGTTATAAGAGCATTATGGCGACCTCCGAGGTTGCATCATCATCTACAGCGACAGCTTCGACACAGAACGCATACATAGCGTCGCTCGTGCTACCTACCAAGGATCAGTTTTATGAGATTTCCCAGATACAGGCAGAAAAGGAGGCTGCAAATCGCAGGAAAATGAAACAGAGCACAAGCCTTTGCTCCGACCCGGCGCTGCCGCCGGGCGACCAAGGCGAGGATGCAGCAGCCAGAATGATCCAAAAGACGTTTCGCGGCTACCGTGCTCGCCGAGAAATGGATGGCTACAGCATCAACCCCAGCACGCGCTGGGTTGCCGCCGTGCGCGACGCTCAATTTCGCGAGGCGCATCGTCCTCGCCCACGCCCTCTCTCACAAGCCGCGACCGTCACTGGAGAAATGCGACCCCCATCCGCGGGCGCTCGCCAGAACTGGAGAAAGGTTGGGATGACGGCCCTTCGCGCTGGTCGCGATGCTTCAGACAGCGAATCTGACCTAGAAGACGAAAGTGCCGAGGTGACAAGCTCAGAGGACAAGGCGATCCGAAAACAACAGCGCCAGGTTGAGAATGCGAAGCGCCGAGCGGAAGCTCGTACTATGGGGCTGCAGTACTTCTTGGAGATGATCGATGTGAAGCATCGCTATGGAAGCAATTTGCGGATTTATCACGAGGAGTGGAAGCGGTCGGACGCCCAGGAAAACTTCTTGTACTGGCTCGACTATGGCGCTGGTCGCAACGTTGAGCTGGACGCCTGCCCTCGCGAGCAGCTGGAGCGGGAACAAGTGCGCTACTTGTCACGAGAAGAGAGACAGTACTACCTGGTCAAAATTGATGCCGAGGGAAGGCTGTGCTGGGCCAAGAACGGTGCGAGAATCGACACGACGGAGCAATTCAGGGACAGCGTTCACGGTATTGTTCCGGCTGACGATGCCACACCGGCGTTCAGGCCTGTTGCAAATCCCCTGGCAGACAACTCTGATTCCGACTCTGACTCGTCGGCCGAGTCGAGGCGAGAAGCCGACCGTGCCGCCAGATATGCTACTCCAGAGTTTGACAATGCGTCTGGCGTCAAAAAGATTCACCACCTCTCGACATCCACCATCATCAACAAGCTGCTGCGCAAGTCTGTCCGCCCAAACTGCTGGATATTTGTCGCCGACACCAACTTTCGACTCTATGTTGGCATCAAGGACTCGGGCGCCTTTCAGCACTCGTCCTTCCTGCAAGGCGGCCGGATCTCTGCCGCGGGCCTCATCAAGATTAAGAATGGGCGCTTGCAGTCGCTGTCACCTCTGAGTGGACACTATCGCCCACCGTCGTCCAACTTTCGCGCTTTTCTGCAGAGCCTCAAGGTGGAGGGTGTCGATATGGGTCACCTGACGATTTCCAAGTCGTACGCTGTCCTTCTCGGGCTGGAGACGTACATCAAGACGACGAAGAAGAGCAAAACCTTTGTGGAAAGACTGCTGCGGACAAAGAACAAGGCAGTAGATAGCAAGCCGGCGCAAAAAGCGATGACGAAGCTTAGCATAAAACCAGATGAATGATAAAATACGAGTATGCTTAGGATCTGCGTCTTCTCGTTGCGCCCATTGTGCGATCAATTTCGATGATGTTAAGCGTAAATGGGTGCTTCATCATGCTGGCTGACGTAGGCATAGCTGTCATGGAACTACGCAAGAATCGTAGGAGAAAAGACATTGACGATGCACATAATGCATATTCAAGCTTTATCTTGGCTTATTACTGATGTTGTCATTTGCACTTTCGCAATACATTCATCTACAGGGTAGGCAAACAATCAGGAATGTTTTGGTCGAGTCGCGTCAGAGGCAGCCTGCACCACCCCCAGCTGTGTACCTACCTGGTTACAGGCGCGTGCCCCTGTAGACTCGCCAAAGAATGCGCTAGCGACTCAGCAAACCGCCCGTAAATGCCCAGCAACAGTGCTCAACACAGGCCGCTAGCTGTCCACTACAGCCAGCACCCTCCTGTTTGGGCGGATCCGCATCACCCGCTCACTTCACGGTTTTACGCAGGGAGCCCGCGGCCTTTTTGACGAGAAAAAGGCGACTCTCGACTGCGCGAAACGCATCAGCCATCCATCGCGGGAGTGACAAGACGACTCTCGCCAAAGACAATGCCAGGCCGCTGCCCTATTGTCAATGGCTTCCGTCACACGCTCGACCCGACGACCTGAAGGCTTCCCACCTCACCTCAACGGACACACCCCCATGGCACGCGCGACGCCGGCGCTCTTCCACCATCCGCCGCCGCAGCAACAGCCGCAGGCACGTCGCACGAAAAGGGCCATCGAGGCTACGGAGCACGACTTTGCCACGGCCAACACCAAAAAGACGAGGATTGCTGTCGAGATCCTGTCCCGGCCCGCCGCAGCATCACCTCAGAAGGTGCAGCCCCTCCCACAACCACCACCACCACAACAAGCCCGACCCGTAGCGGTAGCGGCCGCCCCTGCTGCAGCAGCGAGCAACAGGCCCGGTCTGCCGCCCGCCGAAGCAGATCCCAACGTCACAAAACACCAAGCAAAAGTCATCAATGGCATCAAACACGAGCTGGATAGGCTCCAGCCCGACATGGCCGGTACAAAGGAACCTGCCCGAGAGCCTGGCCGCAAGCTCCGGTCCCAGGAAGCGACTCGCTTCAAGAGCGACCTCTCCGCCTACTTTCCAGACTACGACGAAGTTATCGGAAATGAGCCCAAAGAACAGCGTACGTTATAATTTAATACAGTTGTTTTTGCCGACACACAGAAGACCGTTCCTGGGCTAACAATCATCGTCACAGATTTATTAAACATGGACACTCCCATCATCGTTGTCGATTCCGGCTCTCGACGCCCTCCCCAAGCTGGGTCCGCACAACCCCAACCCGAAGTGTTTCCCGTGCGAGGCTACGGAGACGCGTTGTTCACCGATGTATTCGATGCGCAGCAAATAGACTTTGGGTTTTTGGAAGCACAGTACAAAAACAGAGCACTAGAGGACCCCCTGCCAGACAGCACCTTTGAACCAATACACCGACGAGCCGAGAGGGTCGAGAGATCGATACGCAACACCGAAAAGGGCCGCGCACAGCACGAAAAAGATCAAATTATTCGACTTTTGGAGGGGCTACAAGGCCACGACTGGCTTAGAGTCATGGGCGTCAGTGGAATCACGGAGACAAAGAAGAAGATGTTTGAGCCTGCCCGTGCCCATTTTATCAGAGGCTGCCAAGGTATTCTGGACAAGTTCAAGAACTGGAGCCTAGAGGAGAAGCGCCGGAAACTGGAAAGGGAAAGGACACTAGTTGAGCAAGCCCAGGAAGAGCTCAAAGAAGCTGAAGGAACTGAGGAGCCAGAGGATCAGGTGATGGATGATGCCGATGACACCACGCCAACCCATCAAAGCAGAAGCGAAGTTGCTGACAGCGTCGACGAGGAAGAAGACACTTTGATGAACTCACAAGACAACAGCAGCGAAGCCTCCTCATCGTCACCAGCAAAGCAGCTGCAGCAAGAAGCCATGGCTCGCTCAAAAATAGCTGCCTCGAAACGCCCTAGATCCGATTCAACGGCAACGACACCGAGGCAATCCGAAACACCAAAGGAGTTCAAGTCCTTTTTCAATAAGAAATACGAACGCGATGGGGCGCTCAATAAACACCGACGGGCTGGTAGGAACGTTTTGGCCTGGGGGCATCCGATACCGGACGTTGCAGAGACGGACTTTGATTTGCCAGAGGATTATCGAGATGATGAGCTTCTCAAAGCTAGAGCAAGGAAAAGGAGACGAGACAAGCGGTCAAAACCATAACTGCTTCTCTCATGGTTCCTTTGTATGTGATATTACTTGCGCGGCGTCGTTGATTTAGCAGCACATTGGGCAATCTCTCCAGGAAGGCGTTTGGTTCTGTACATACAATTTTGGGAGGAAGGAAGAAGGTTCATGATGGCGCATCGGAATTATTAATTTCCTGCCGTGGGTATAGTCACATAGATAGGCTGAAGCCACACTGCAGTAGTGTAATATGACTTTTGTTCACAAACTATTTCGACGCTAGGTTGTTTTTACTGTGTGACACAGTACTTTGCAGTGCTTGCAAGTGTAACATTACACGATAGAGGAGATCGAGAAAAGGCACCATAATCAGGACAAAACGCTAGAAGAGTGTACTACCTTACAGAAAAAAAAAGAGAAAATGATTAAAGTAAAAGAAAATAAATAGCTACTTCATTTTCTTTAATTCTCTCTTGTGTTAAAGATACTTCTTTTATAAGAAATAATAAATCCAGGTCTATGATGGTTCTAGTGTTGACTGGACTGGCTGGCAGCCTGCAGTTGGCCCGTGCGTCAAGCTTCGTGATCGCAAACGCGGGTGCTAACTATTTGACTCCCCTGCTTCATCATCACCAGCACACGACGCTGCGACAAGCAGCGCAGCAACGGGCCCGTGCAACCAGTTCTCTGCCCCGCGCATAAACTGCGAATAAGGAACTAGTCTGCTCTTTTCTATGCACAGTTAACTCACAGCGGCCGCTCGCGTCGTCTAGCACGCTCGCGAAGATGGCCGTCGAGAACGGGCGCACCTTCGTGCACAACGGCTTCGAGGATTTGCCACCGGTCAACGACGTCGCCGTGATGGAATATTTTGTGCTGAAGCAAGAGGTCAGCCTCGAGGTTGACTTTAGCGACAAATGCATTCACGGAAGCACCGACATCTTCCTCGTGACGTTCACGGACAAGGTTGAAGAGGTGTTCCTCGACGCGGCGCAATGCGAGATCGATACGAGCCGAATCACAATCGCCGAAATGCGTGAAGCCCACGGCGAGGCGATCGAGGGACCAAAGAGAAGGGCTGCAGCAGAATACAATGACCCGTACGAGAAACTGTCGCAGCCCGAGGGCTGGAATTTGAGAGCAGAGCATTTCGATGTGCGCCGCATCCGCGCGCGCGCTGTTTTCCACAGCCGCAAGACCGACGTTCCCGCCGAAAATAGAGAATTTGAGGGGTGTACGCCGGTGTACGGATCCTTGAAAGTCAAGCTACGAGGCAGGGACGACAGAGATCGCCCGAGGTTGATCGTTAGGAAGTCAACCTTGAATCTCGATGGCCCTGACAGGTCGCACAAGCAATACAAGATCACTGTCCCGTTTGTCAACAGGAACCCTCGCGACGGATTGCATTTCGTCGGAGTGGACTCCTTGGATGGGCGTTTCACGCACATGTACACCCGCCACTCGATACAACCGGGCACTGCGAGCTGTATATTCCCCTGCATCGACGACCATGGCTCACGCTGCGACTGGCGAGTCTCCATCAAGCACCCACGGACCCTCGGAGACGCCCTGCAACAAGCCTTGGCGACGAAAAAGGATTCGGCCTCTGTCGAGCGATCATTCAAGCTCGCAGAGGAGGACAAGCTCCGGGAAATGTCCGTGGTATGCTCGGGCTTTCTTGTGGAGGAAACGACAGACCCGGACGACGAGTCAATGAAGATTATGACCTTTGAGCCCGAGAAGAAAGTATCTGTCCAGAAGCTAGGGTTTGCTGTTGGACCCTTTGAGCATATTGACCTGTCTTCCGAATTTCGAACCGAAGAAGATGAGGTCAAGCTCGGCATGAGTGCCTTGAAAGTCCATGCATACTGCTTACCTGGGCGCGGAGACTGGGTGAGACATACATCTGCCGCACTCACCATGTCTGCGGATTTTCTCACATATACATTCGCACGGTACCCGTTTTCTAATTTCAAAATCTGCTTTGTTGACGACCTGGTCGACGATACGGTAGCCCTGCATTCATTGGCATTCGCAAGCAATCGACTGCTATATCCGGCGGATATTATCGACACTGAAATCGAGGTCACGAGACAGCTCGTTCTTACGTTGACGTCACAATGGATCGGCATCAACATGATACCAAACACACGCAGCGACATGTGGTTGGTAGTGGGCATGGCTCACTATATGACAGATCTGTTCATGAAACGCATTTGCGGGAACAATGAATACCGCTTCCGCATGAAGACCATGTCAGACAAGCTCATTGAGCTTGACGTCGGTCGTCCTGCTATCTTTGACCTTGGCGTCAGCCTGCACCTCGATAATGCAGAAATGGACTTGATGACACTCAAAGCGCCTCTTGTGTTTTTCATCCTGGATAAGCGCATGAACAAGGCATCTGGTGGCCACGGACTGACAAGAGTACTGCAAAAACTCTTGACGCGTGCGCAGATTGAAGGGAGTGACAAATCTACGATTCTAGATACCGAAAAATTCAAAACGCTATGCGAGAAGGGATCTCGGTATCGCTTAGAGACATTCTGGAATCAATGGGTTTACGGATCTGGCTGTCCGCGGTTCGATGTCAAAGCCCGATTTAACAAAAAGAGGCTATGTGTCGAATTGACATTGAATCAGGTGCAATACCAAAAGGCAAAGAAGCCGCAGCTTGGAAAGGACGACTTTCTGCGCGAGATCAAGGAGCGGCGAGCTGAAGTACCACTCGGAGAAACCCAGCCTCTTTTTACTGGTCCTATGACGGTACGGATTCATGAAGCTGATGGAACGCCATACGAACATATCCTTGAGATTCGTGAAGACGCTACAAGAGCCACAAAGTTCGAGATTCCTTACAATACGAAATATAAGCGACTCAAGCGAACGCGACGAATGAAGGAGAAGCACAGCACAGGACAAAGCATGGAGATTACGGAAAACAATGATGATGCTTTACTCTATTGTCTTGGAGATGTGCTGCAGACCCCCGAGGATCAACGCGAATGGGAACTAATTGAATGGGACCCGGAGACGGAGCGGAAAATGGATCAAGAGTCTTATGAATGGATTCGTCTCGATGCAGATTTTGAGTGGGCATCTGACATGACGCGGACTTTGGAGCCGTACATGTATGTGTCACAGCTGCAGCAAGACAGAGATGTTGTTGCACAGCAAGACGCCATGCTTTACCTTGCGCAGGGACCATTGCATCCAATTGCCTCTGGCTTTCTCGTGCGCACTCTGATCGACCGACGATATTTCCACGGAATTCGCACAATGGCAGCCGCTGCTCTGACTCGGCAGTCTAACATCAAGGATATTCCATTGCTAGGAATGCGCCAGCTTATGCGGGCATTTCGAGAAATGTATTGCTACGACCAGACGAACCAGCCTCGACCAAATGACTTTACCGACAAGAAGCAATACAATGTTCGCTTTGCAATCATCAAGGCCATCGCCGAGGTTCGCGACCACACTTACAAATGCCCGATAGAAGCGCGTCGTTTCATTCTCGACCAGCTCCGCCTGAACAACAATGAAGGCAATCCATACTCGGACCATTTTTACATTGCTTTCCTCGTCAAATCGCTTGCTACCTCACTTATCCCGTCGAAACAAGACGACTGGCTTACGCGGCAAAACAAGATCCCCAATGAAGAGGAGAGTGCGTTTTTGGACGAAGCACTAGAACAAATTGAGCGAGTCCTGCGTCGCGATGAGTGGACCAATTCGTATCAAAACACTTGGACACTGGCTGGATTAGAGGCGAAACAGCGCCTGATGAAGGCAGAAGTGATCCCGAAAAACTTTACAGACTTTGGCCAGTATCTCTTGGACGGAACCAGAGACTTGATCCGTATCAAATGTTTCGAGGCCCTGATTGATCTTGGCGCGATGATGGACCCTACCTTTTTCAGTTTCTTGATGTATTCTTTCATGACTGACCGCTCTCCCCACGTTCGCTCGAAACTGATTGCTGCTCTTGCTCGTGGTCTGGCTGCCATTGCCTTTGGCGAGCACACAAAGGTCGCTAAGATCGAACCCTCTGCTGAGGATGGCGATGGCCTGCTGCTTGTGCAAGACAGCGCTCAGGAAATCGAAGCAAGAAAAGAAATGTTTGCTCGCAAAGAGAACCTGGATTCTGCTTTGAAGGCACTGAAGAAGGAAATGGAAGAGACATATGCGGCTGATGAAAGGCATTACAGCACGGCAATGCGCAAAGCTATTGATCATCCTGAATTGGGTCGGGCGGAAGTGGAGAGTCTTCTAGACGTTGCTTCCATGATGTTTGAGGAGGCCCAGAACTGGGTCCTGACGCTCAACCTCCCCAAGCGCTGGAAAGCAGAGCGGGCTACACAACAACTTGCAAAGCGACTGGTTGTTAATTTCAAATCTTACTACAAGGTACGGCCCAAGGTCCCGCTGCCAGTTGTATCAGCAGCAGCAGCAGTTGCAGCGTCGAATTTGAATGGGAGTGAGTTTAAGAAGCCAACTCTCCTTGGGCGCACTTCGTCCATCAAGATTAGCACAAAGCCATCTGCATCAGGTGCCCCGCGAGCATTGTCCAAGCCCCCGATTGTGCAGGACTCCATTGTTGCTCACAGCAAACCTCAAACAAATGGTTCGCCGGCATCGACCCCAGGCCCGGTGGCTAAGCGACCCCGGCCAGAGAAGGAAGAGCATGCGTCGCCGGCACCGAAACGGCCAAAGACGGAAACCCCCATGGATGGCAAGGGCTTATGGAAAAAGAGGCGCATGGTGACCCTCAGGACTGCGAACCCCAGTCGGCTTGCAGTCATTCTCGGCAAGTCTCATTCCTCGACACCGACGCCTGCCCGAACCGCGCTGCCAGTGAGTACGCGACCCGAGTCGTGCGGCGAGGACACGCCTCTCAAGATCCGCAAGCCGCTTCCTTCAGGCGATGTTGTGCGGCGACCACTGCCCACGGGCGGCGCCTCGTCCACGCCGCAGCAGACGCCGGCGCCGAAACCAAAGGTTAGCGTCAGCACAACGTCCACGCCGTCTGCCGCCAGGCCAAGCTCCACGCCGGCTCCCGCCTCGGGGGGTGCTGGAAGCCCTGCGCCAGAGACGCCAGCAAGCGCGTCTGGGCGACCAAAGATCAAAATCGTACGAAAGCCGCAGCCGCCGCCGCCGGCATAATGGGACCTGCTGCATGACGCGGTGCCTTGGTTGCTGGACTAACACCGGAGCTTAATATGGAGAGAGGAATTTAAAGAGGCTCAGAGCTCTGGGGAGAAAGCCAATGTGCTTCATTTATGTGTATACTTGACAGGCGTTACCGGGAATCAAATCTCAGAATGGGGAATCTACATTGCTGCTTACTTGAGCCCTGGACAGAAAGCTGATGTGCTTAATTTACGCGATACCTAGCAGGTGTTAGGGGGACCAAATCTCAGAATAGGGAATCTACGTTGCTGCTTGCTTATGTAAACGAGTGTAAAAGTGCCAAGTGATACATTGTCCAATCTAGGCCGCAGTTATTCTTGTCAGTTTCTGTAGATTATAGATACTCGCTACAAGTTTGACAAAACGTACGTCATGAAGCCTTCAAGGTGAGCGGCCGGGATTGAGGTGCGCTCCCATCTTGGCCTAGCGTCGAACACGCGTGTTGCACACGGCTACTGTCGCACTTTCCGCATGGGACTGATAAGGTATTCTTATCAGCACGTGATGCGGAACACTCCGCGCTAAGCCTGTGTAATGGCCCCGACAGATCTGGTCCTGGTCGCCCTCCATCCTGGCGAGCTTCCCAGGTTCTGCACCCAGGGCCGGCGTCTTGTTCCCCCCTCCACCACGCATCCTTTGTTTTCTGCAGCTTTTGAACCTGAATATTCTTTTTCTGCACGGGGGTCCCCATCTCCATGTAGATATTCGCTGGTCTAGCTGTGCCCCCCGAGCTGTGAGTCTGCTCCTCTTGTTCTCGCGATCGCGCGACTGGTCCTCCTGAGCTTGCGTTGTCGGCTGGCTGGTCGAAAAACGCAGCAGACGGGTTTCGGATCGCGTCCTGCGCACACACTCCCCGACGGCAGAGAATCGCAGTTGGAGTCACGATACTGATTAAAAGAGAGCGGCATAGCTGATATTTTTTCCCTTTGCCTTTTCTTCGCGCGCTACAGACCCAACATGAACAGCAACCAAAACCACCACGGCCAGCCTGGCGGCCCGTCATTCGACCGCGAGCGCGACATGGACGATCGACACCGCGTTATGCAGCAACATGAGGATATGAACAGACGAGACCAGGAGCGAGAGAGAGAACGAGACCGGGATCGTGAAGCCGCCGACCGATTCCAATCCGCACACCAGAGCAGTAGTGCCGGATCGATACCCATACACCAGCCCGTTGCGTCGCGCATCCCCGGCGCGATACACAGCCCGGGCGGCCTGCTAGCGAACCACAATGGCAGTGCGTCTTCTATGCCTATTGCCCCGCCCCCGATGCAAAACTACGGCGGCCCGCCGCCGCCGAATGACCACTCGCGCCTCATCCAGCACAGCGGGCAAGGTGCGGGCGGCCAGCATCAGGGATACGGATCTATGCCTCATGGCCAGCCCGCTCAGGGTGGCCCGCCGCCCCCTTCTGTCGGCGGCTCAGTCTTTGGTGGCCCGCTGCAGCAACAACCGCAGCAGCCTCCCCAAGACGCCCAGCGCCCGGGGCAGCAGGGCGCGCCCATGGTTAATGTCCCAGCCGGTGGCCCTCAAATCCCAGGTGGCATCACCCAGGGCCAGCAGCCCATTCTTAATGTAAGCAAACTACATGGACAAGAATCCGTCGTGTTTGGCTCGCCGAGCGCGCATGCATGCCATCATGGTCACACATCCCTGGAAAACTTTTTCCAAGCGATTGTTTGACTTGGATACGGAGCGCTAACACGACGTTGCAGGATGCTTTGACGTATCTGGACCAAGTCAAAGTCCAATTTCACGACCAGCCCGATGTTTATAACCGTTTTCTCGACATAATGAAAGATTTCAAGTCACAGGCGTGAGTGCAGCTGCTGACATGCTACGTGTAACACGGCTAACACGGCGAACCAGCATCGATACACCAGGCGTCATTAACCGAGTTTCCGAGCTTTTCGCCGGTCACCCAAATCTCATTCAAGGCTTCAACACATTTCTACCCCCGGGATACAGAATCGAATGCGGCGCTGGTAACGACCCAAATACCATTCGAGTTACAACACCCATGGGTACGACAGTCCAAAGTATCGCTGGACGAGCTCCCGATGGTCACCCCAGCCAGTCCATATTCCCCGAGCGTGGTGCCCAGTGGCCTCAGAGGTCCCCGGAAGCCAACTTCAGTGCCCCTGCCCAGAATGGTGGCAGCCTCTTTGTGCAAGCAGCCGCCCAGAGTGGCGGATTCGAGGCTACGGGACACCGCGCTGGCTCCCAAGCTCCAGTTCCCGCTGGCACCAATGCTACCGCTGGGCGAAGCACGCCTGGTCCAGCCGGTGTCAATGGAGCCGCGGCGGGCCAAGCAGGTCTGGAGCGACGCGGACCTGTCGAGTTCAATCACGCCATCAGCTACGTCAACAAGATAAAGAATCGATTCCAGGACAAGCCAGAGATTTACAAGCAGTTTTTGGAGATTTTGCAAACATACCAGCGAGAGCAGAAACCCATCCAAGATGTATATGCGCAGGTCACTACGCTTTTCAATGCTGCCCCTGACCTGCTGGAGGACTTCAAACAGTTCCTCCCAGAAACTGCTGGGCAAGCAAAGGCGGCCGGCGGCAGAGCCGACGATGGCATGGCTGGCGGCCCTGGTCAGCAGCCTGGTGCCAGAGACGGACAGAAGATGCCTCCACTAGGCAGCTTTGCCCCTCCGGCCAGCGCCAGCAAGGACAAGAAGCGTGCTAGAAACGACAAGCAGGCTGCGCAGGGAGGAGTCCCTCTGCTCGCCGAGGTCACATCACAGCCTCGTCTGCAAGCTGCTGTTGTCAACGGCAAGCGACCGAGATTGAGCCACGCTCGCGGTACCGCAGACGGCTCTTCAATCGAACCTACCTTGACGCCAGTCATGCCGGAGCCATATCCCCCGCGAGCTTCTGCCACGTCAAATATGGACGAGATTGCATTCTTCGAAAAGGTCAAAAAGTTTCTCAGCAATCGGTCATCAATGAATGAGTTCCTGAAACTTTGCAATCTCTTCAGCCAAAACATCATTGACAGAAATACGCTGTTCCACAAGGGTGCAGTCTTTATCAGTGCGAGCCCTGACCTGATGACCTTTTGGAAATCATTTGTGGGTGTCGATACGCAAGACGTGATGATTGATAACCGCCCTGCGCCTCCTAGCGACAAGCTCTCACTCAGCAACTGCCGAGGCTATGGCCCCAGCTATAGACTCCTGCCCAAGAGAGAGCGCCTCAAGCCCTGCAGTGGCCGCGACGAGCTCTGCAACTCTGTTCTTAATGACCAATGGGCCTCGCATCCAACCTGGGCCAGTGAAGACTCCGGATTCGTCGCCCATCGCAAGAATCAGTATGAGGAGGGCCTGCATCGCATCGAAGAAGAGCGTCACGACTATGATTTCTACATTGAGGCCAACCTCAAGTGTATCCAACTCCTGGAGCCTATCGCCCAACAAATGCTGGCCATGTCAGCATCCGAGCGAGAGTCTTTCCACATGCCCGGCGCTCTTGCCGGCCAGAGCACCTCGATTTTCAAGCGCATCTGCAAGAAGATTTATGGTGAGCGTGGCATTGACGTTGTCAACGACATGTACAGCCATCCCTTCGACGTTGTCCCCGTCCTACTGGCCAGAATGAAGCAGAAGGACGAGGAATGGCGCTTCTCACAACGAGAGTGGGAGAAGGTTTGGCATGCGCAGACTGAGAATATGCATCTCAAGAGTCTCGACCACATGGGTATCCTTATCAAGTCAACAGATAAGCGCAACCTAACTGCGAAGCACCTGGTTGATGTCATCAAGACCAAGCACGAGGAGCAGCGTCGCGAGAGAGCGCTCAAGGGCAAAGCTCCGCGCCACCAATTTGGCTGGAGTTTCGCTGATAAGGAGATCATTATGGACATTCTTCGCCTGACGATGCTTTACAGCATGCATAATGGCCAGCACAGCACGCAAGAGAAGGAGAGAATTCTCGAATTCTTCGAAATGTTTATTCCAGCTTTCTTTGACCTGCCTGAAGAAGTGGTCCAGGAAAGAATTCCCAGAATGCAGCCAGACTCTGGCGAAGAAGAAATTGAGGACAATACGCCCGCTGAGTTGACAAATGGCCGTAACCGCAGGAACGGAAAGAAGGGCGATCTGCTTAGAGGGGTTCTCGATCCGGGCCGCATCGGTAGCAAGCCTCGGACACAGAAGGACGATAGCACATCGGGAAGTAAGGAGACTACTCCCGATGTCAACTCGGGCAATGACGAGGAAATGGCCGACGTGCCTGATGAGGCGCCTTTGCCGGACTTTTCCAACGAGCGCTGGATGCCTACCATACCCAAGCCAGTTGTGACTGGTTCAGACAGCGGTCTGTTGGATGGCGACGGCGAGCTCAAGGCTGATGGCTTCTTCAGCCGGCCATGGTACAATTTCTTTTGCAACCAGACCCTATTTGTATTCTTCAGCATCTTCCACCAAGTATACGAGCGACTGTCAGATATCAAAGGCAGTCCTCAGATTGTCGGCAAGGAGATTGAGCGACTGAGCCGATCCAAGCCTGCCAGAGATATTGGATTCACCGAGAACCACATGACCTTCTTCGAGGCCAACGAAGAGCCTGTCAATTACTGGCCCAAGACCATGGAGCTCATTGAGGAATACATTACTGGCGACGTTGACGAGAACCGTTATCAGGACGTCATGAGACACTATTACCTCCGCAACGGCTGGAAGCTGTATACTGTCCAGGATCTCCTCAAGACCCTGTGCCGGCTTGCTCTTACCTGCAGCAGTACCGATGTCAAGGAGAAGACACCTGATCTGATCCAGCAATATCTCAACAGTCGCGAGAAAGATGAGACAAGCTACCAGACCGAGATCAGCGCCAGGAAGTTTGCTGAAAAGTGTGTCAAGGATGGTGACATCTTTGTTATTTGCTGGGTAAGCAACATGCTGCGCACACAAGATACAAATGGCTAACATGGATTTCAGTTTCCTCAAAAAGCAGAGGCCACTGTCCGCTGGCTGCAGCGTGACGAGACGACCTTTTATATGGACGAGATGAAGCTGCGCGAGCGCTGGCAGTACTACATCTCCTCCTTTATCCGCGTCGAGCCCACCGAGGGCATCACCCGCTCGCGGCTGCAAAAGGCCGTACTCACGCGCAACCTGCCCTCGGGCGACGCCGAGTCGGACGGCGAGAGCATCCCCAAGCCGCTCGCCTACGACGAGAACCTGACAATCTCCATCTGCCTGACGAGCTCCAAGATGATTTGGGCGCCAGGCACGTCCGAGTACTTTCTCTACGACAACGCGCCCAAGACCACGGAGCAGCGCGAGCGCCGCGACAAGTTCGCCGCGGCGCTCAGCGCCCACCGCGAGAGTAAGCTGCTCGAGAAGTGGGTGCACAACCCGGCGTGGACCAAGGACATGAGCCCCGAGGAGGTCCAGGAGCAAAACGCGGCCTTTCGCAAGTGGATGGACGAGGGCGTCGCGCCGCCCCCTTCTGCGGGTGGCGGGGATGTCGAAATGCAGTAGGGAGCATATGACGGGATATTCTGGCGTCTCAGAGCGAGATCGGGTGTTCGAGCGGCGGAACGGGAAGAGGACCTGGGCTATGTTGCTTAGAGCAGGACCGTGTATCTTTTTTTGACTTTGCCTCTTTTTTTGGGCAAGGAAAGGTTGGGGACCAAGCTTGACCTGGTTCTGCGTGTATTTTCCTTGCTTTTTTCTGCTTCCTCAATTTGCGTTTTACGGGACGGCTTTGTTCAAAATTTTGTTTTCACTTTTCGGTCTTGCCTTTTCTTCAGCCATCACGTCATGTTTGTGTGTTTCACTCGTTGATTGTGTTCCTTTTCTTGGCAAGAAAGAGGGGAAAGAGAGGGCCTAGCGAGAGAGATTAAGTCTGGAAGATTGGAATTGTTTTAGTTTTGCTCTTTGTATAGCTCCAAGCGCAGTCGCTCT
Organism: Akanthomyces uredinophilus; assembly: GCA_030778065.1. Classification (NCBI taxonomy): domain Eukaryota; kingdom Fungi; phylum Ascomycota; class Sordariomycetes; order Hypocreales; family Cordycipitaceae; genus Akanthomyces; species Akanthomyces uredinophilus. Next base: position 100,394 of record JAPFRW010000193.1, on the reverse strand, counting down.
TTTTCTTCTCAAATACAATACACATTTACCTACGTGGACGCGGCGAGGTGGCCATCAGCGGCCGAGGGTGGTGTGGACAACGTGCTCCTCGTCATGTATGTGTCGCCTGATTATGGCTTTGTTTTGCCCGTTACCTCTGTGTCCTTGAGCTATTTCCACATTTTGACAGTCTCCATTGTGCCAGCTAAATTTCAAAATTGCAGGTTACGCGAGCGTGTTACAAGTCACATTTGTGTTGCCGGGAACTGCCTCACTTAAAGATGTAGACTTTCTTGATCTGGTACTCATCTCATTAAGTGCTTGTAGAATTACCAGAGACGGCAATAGCTCGTCCTGCTTGTATGCATAACTTTTTCGGCGCGGCATGTTTGGGAACTTTGCCCATGGAACCACATGCCCTCATTCAATCATTTTACATGTTTTGTTCTTTTTCGTAGTCAATAATTTACTGCAAGTTCTCGATGACGAGAGCCGAGGCACCTCCACCGCCATTGCAGATACCAACGCAGCCAATCTTGGCCTTCTTCTCGTGCAGGACGGAGGTGAGGGTGGTGAGGACACGGGCGCCGGAGCAGCCCAGGGGGTGGCCGATGGCGACGGAGCCGCCGTAGACGTTGACCTTGTCGGCAGACAGGTTGAGCTGCTTCATGTTGGCGAGGGCAACGACGGAAAAGGCCTCGTTGATCTCGTAAAAGTCAATGTCGCTCTCGGTGAGGCCGGCGTGCTTGATGGCCTTGGGGATGGCGAGGGCCGGGGCAACGGTGAAGCGCTCCGGCTCGCGCTCGGCGTCGCCCCAGCCGAGAATCTTGGCAATGGGCTTAACGCCGAGCTCCTTGACCTTGGCCTCGGACATGAGGACGACGGCGGCGGCGCCGTCGTTGATGGGGGCGGCGTTGGGGGCGGTGATGGTGCCGTCCGACTTGAAGGCGGGGCGCATGGCCTTGAGCTTGTCCTCGTTGAGGTTCTTGACCTCGTCGTCCTTGTCGACGATGATGCTGGGCTTGCCACGGCCGCCGGGAACCTCGACGGGGACAATCTCCTTGAAGAGGCCGGCGGCGGTGGCGGCCTGGGCCTTTTTGTACGAGTTGATGGCGTACTCGTCCTGCGCCTCGCGGGACAGGTCATTGTCGGACGCGCAGAGCTCGCCGGCGAGGCCCATGTGCTCCTTCTTGTAGGCATCGGTCAGGCCATCCTTGAGGACGCCGTCGACGAGGGTCTGATCGCCGTACTTGGCGCCGGTGCGGAGGTTGGGCAGGTAGTGGGGGGCGTTGGACATGGATTCGGTGCCGCCGGCGACGACGACGGACGAGGTGCCGAGCATGATGTTCTGGGCACCGAGGACAATGGCCTTTAGGGAAGAGGCGCAGACCTTGTTGACGGTGGTAGAGATGGTCGACTGGGGCAGGCCGGCGCCAATGGCGCACTGGCGAGCAGGACCCTGGCCGAGGCTGTTGGCGAAGCTGTGTTAGCACGGTTATATCTGCGAGTAAATGGCCAAGGCATACCCAGCGGAGAGGACATTGCCGAAATAGACCTCCTCGACTTCCTCAGGCTTGATGCCAGCACGCTCGACAGCGCCTGCGGCGGTTAGCTTTCTGAGTCGAGCTCAACACTGGCAATGGGGGGCATGGGCATACCCTTGATGGCGACGGAGCCGAGCTGAGTGGCGCTCAAGCTGGAGAGGGAGCTGTTGAATCATTGTCAGCAGGCTGTCTGGCGTCTCGCGACCAGCTTCCTGTTTAGTTGAGCGGTGTCGGAGAGCGGGGTGTAGGTAGAGCTACGAACCCAAGAAACGAACCGATGGGGGTTCGGGCGGCCGAGACGATGTAGACGGGAGGAAGGTTGGACATTTTGGCGGGGTATGTAGGTAGCGAGGATTGATGGAGGAAAAGAGAGAAAATGTCGCGAGATGGTGGTTAAAATAGAAAAGGGGCAAGCTGATGGAGGCAAGGATCAAGAGTTTGTCTAAAACAGCCCAGCCCAGCCCAGTCCAGGTACCGACCGCCTTATCACTCGGGCTTCTCGCTGGATCTCGAAGGAGGGGCAAAATATTTTGGCGCCGTATTCGGACCTCTGCCGGTGCTGGAGCTGCGGCAGGTGTCGTGGCGGGAGAGGCGTGAGCCACCGAAAAGAATAAGAAGAAAATCAAATAAAAGTTAAAATTGGCAGCTCGGAATAACATAGATCTCTGCGAGACCCTTATTGCCATGATAAACTTAGGCGCAGTCAACCTCGATCCGTATACATGGGCTATTGACAGCTCGTAATCGCTGAGATCCGCCCCATCTATCCGTACAATCCTCAGGGTCGCGAACTTACCTGCCGAGCGCGGCACCTCTGCCCCCACCCCACACGTTGTATGCGAGCGACGTTGAGACATGAAATGTGCACTTTGAATTATAATAATTATCCAGACCTGTATCTGAAGTTAAGCAGAGTTTCGTCTGTTTTCCTCGTCTTGACAGACGTTGGGCACTCTTGTAAGGGCTCAATTGGCTTTACACCTAGCTTCGCCAAGTACGCAGGAGTTGTGTTGGCTGGAAAACACCCCTCTACCACCACGTAAATTGTACCTCACCAAAGCCAGTATTGTAATTAAAACTCTCTGGCACCACTAATACTACACCACAAGCTGTCATTTCCGTATACGTTTGAGCGAATATTCAATCACATATCTTGTTCAGGGCCTGTTCAAAGACAGCTCTCCCTCACGCAGGCAGCGATAAGCTGCTCCAATCTCCACGTGACGCGCTGCGACTGGCAGCAAAGCTCGAAAAAGTTCCCTATGCGCGCGGCGCCGATCACAGCACTCAATCAGTGCCTGTAAATTTTGCAGCTGCCATTGATCTCTGCTGTTGTATGCCCAAGGAGACAAAATGGATGATCTATATGATGAGTGAGTACTTTACCTGAATCACTCACGCGAAAACTCTGCGCTGACCGCGTCGCAACTAGGTTCGGCAACTTCATTGGCGAGGAAGTCGAGTCGGAGGCGGGCTCCGACGCGGGCGTTGATGCCGGCGACTACGTCTACGATGACGCGCCGGGCGACATTCAGGATGATGAGGAGCTCATGGAGGTTGATGGTGAGTTGCGACTGCTATTGCGCCCCCGACGTGGCCACCATCCTGCTAACACGCGAACGCGAGCAGATGGCCCTTCCAACGCAGTGATTCTTCACGAAGACAAGCAGTACTACCCGACCGCTGAGCAAGTATATGGCCAGGATGTCGAGACCCGTGTCGAGGAGGAGGATGCGCAGCCTCTCACCCAACCCATCATCGCGCCGATTGAGACGAAAAAGTTTACAATCGAAGAGGAGGATCTCCCGCCCGTGTACTACAGCCGCGAGTTCATGACGGACTTGATGAACTTTCCCGAGCAAATACGAAACGTCGCCCTAGCTGGCCATCTGCACCACGGGAAAACCGCATTTACCGATATGCTCGTTCTGGAAACACACGACATTCTCGAGAAGCTCGACAAGAGGGTGGGCCGAAAGCGCGACGAAGCGCTCCGATACACAGACATCCACATCCTCGAGCGCGAACGCGGCGTCTCTCTCAAGTCATCGCCCATTAGCTTCGTGCTGCCCAATTCCAAGGGCAAGTCACATCTGGTCAATGTCATCGACACTCCTGGCCATGTCAACTTTGTCGACGAAGTCGCTGCGGCGTTTCGGCTGGTGGATGGTGTTTGCTTGGTCGTCGACGTGGTGGAGGGTGTGCAGATCAATACAGAACAAATCATCAAGCACGCTGTTCTGCAGGACCTACCGCTGACGCTGGTTGTCAACAAGATGGATCGCCTTATCGTCGAGCTAAGACTGCCTCCCAAGGACGCATACTTTAAACTCAAGCACGTTATTGAGGAAGTCAACACCATAATCACAAACACGGCTCCCGCCGCCTCCGCGGCGAAACGCATCAGCCCCGAAAAGGGAAATGTGCTTTTTGCTTGCACAGATATGGGTTGGTGCTTTACGTTACAGTCATTTGCAAAGATGTACGCCGACAACTACGGCGACGTCAACGCCGAGGACTTTGCCAAGCGTCTCTGGGGAGACATATATTTTAACCCCAGGAAACGAACTTTTTCGCGGAAACAGCTCGAGGATAGAACCTCGAGATCATTCGTACACTTTGTACTGGAACCCATTTACAAAATCTTCACACATTCCATCAGCGACAGCCCAGAGGATTTGCGCCCTGTCCTAGAGTCTCTCGGCATTCAACTGAAACCCGCACAATACAAGTCGGATGCTAAGGTCATTCTCAAGCTTGTGTGTGAGCAGTTCTTTGGCCCCTCTACTGGCTTCGTCGATATGCTTGTTCAGCATGTGCCCTCGCCAGTCGAGTCGGCGCAACGGTTACTGGAGCGCCACTACACTGGTCCGCTCGATAGCAAGGTTGCCCACTCCATGCTGGAATGCAACCAAGACGGACCCCTCGTCGTGCACATAGCAAAGCTCTTCAACAAACCAGACGCCAAGAGTTTCTATTCATTTGGCCGAGTTTTGAGCGGAACCGCGCGTCCTGGCGTCCAGGTCCGAGTGCTGGGAGAAGGATACTCGCTTGACGACGAGGAAGACATGACGATGACGACGATAAACCAAGTGTTTATTGGTGAGACGAGATATAATATTCCCACCGACGGCGTACCAGCAGGCAACCTCGTGCTACTGGACGGGGTCGACAACTCAATAGTCAAGACAGCCACGATTGTCGCGCCCAAGCTGGAGGATGATGAGGATGCGTATATTTTCAAACCCATCAACCACTTTACAGAATCCGTCCTCAAGGTTGCCGTGGAGCCGATCAACCCGTCGGAGCTGCCCAAGATGCTTGACGGCTTACGAAAGATTCAAAAGTCATATCCTCTCCTTAACACCAAAGTCGAGGAGTCTGGCGAGCACATCATCATTGGCACTGGCGAGCTCTATATGGACTGTGTTCTGCACGATTTACGTCGTCTATATGCAGATATGGACATCAAGGTTTCGGATCCTGTAACGAGATTCTGCGAGACGGTAGTGGAAACGTCAGCCACCAAGTGCTACGCGATTACACCGAACAAGAAGAACAAGATTACCATGGTCGCCGAGCAGCTGGAGAAAGGCATCTCGACCGACATTGAGACGGGAGCCGTCAAGATTCGAGATCCCATCAAGAAGACGGCCAAGTTTTTCGAGGAGAATCACGGCTGGGACAAGCTGGCGGCGCGCAGCATCTGGGCGTTTGGACCCGAAGAGGCCGGCCCCAACATCCTCCAAGACGACACGCTGCCGACCGAGGTCGACAAGAAGCTCCTCAACACGGTCCGCGAGTCGATCCGCCAGGGCTTCAGCTGGGCGACGCGCGAGGGCCCGCTGTGCGAGGAGCCGATCCGCAACACAAAGTTCAAGGTGACGGACATTGTGCTGGCCGGCGAGGCCATCTTCCGCGGTGGCGGTCAGATCATCCCGACGTCGCGCCGCGCGTGCTACTCGTCGTTCCTCATGGCCTCGCCGCGGCTCATGGAGCCCGTGTACGCCGTGTCCGTCACGGGGCCCGAGGACTCGTACATGGAGGTGTACAACGTGCTCGCGCGGCGCCGCGGGCACGTGCTCTCGGACGGCCCCGTCGCGGGCACGCCGCTGTACCGCGTCAACGGCCTGTTGCCCGTCATCGACTCGTTTGGCTTCGAGGCGGACCTGCGCATCAAGACGCAGGGCAGCTCCATGGTGTCGCTCGTCTTTGACTCGTGGAACATTGTCCCCGGCGACCCGCTCGACCGCGAGCAGGTCATCCGCCCGCTCCAGCCCGCGGCCGTGCGGGCCACGGCGCGCGACTTTGTCCTCAAGACGAGGCGCCGCAAGGGCCTCAGCGAGGACGTCAGCGTCAAGACGTTCCTGGAGCCGGAATTCTACCAGAGCCTGATGGAGAGCGGCATGCTGGGCGAGCTGTAGGCCGAGCTGTCGCTGCATGCCGAGGGGGCGAGGGAACATGGTCAAGCAAGGCAAGGCCGGGGGTGGAGCAATGTTGCTTGTATGAATTGGTGTTGAAAACGCCCAAAAATATGGGAATGTTTGATTTGTGGAAGAATCCAGGTTAGGCCTCGGCGTACGGTCTCGGGAGTTGACACTATTACTGTTTTTTCATAGCAAAAGCACCTTTTCAGATAAAGACAAAAAAGAGTAAAATCATGGGAGTATCTAATCTGGGCATGCGTGAGGTCTATTTCTACGATCACGCACTTCTAAATCAAAGGCAAAACCCCGAAACCATGGGATACTTCATCTCAGTATATGTTGTGAATTGTGCTCTCAGACGACCATGGCCTGGACATTCATGCTCTTTTCGAGCGATTCGGGCTATATATCTTTGTTACAGTTCGGCATATTTATGCCCATTGCATTGTAGGGCAGCATTGTAGCTGCTGTGTAGGCCCGAAGACGCTCTCCAGACGGCGTACCACGCGCCCTGAGACCTGGGCGTCTCGCCGGCTGGACCAGCTGATTTGCTCTTCTGCCCAGGGGCTCGATACCTTCAGTGGGCAGTCTACGCGCTTTCGCATTTCTTCATCGAGAAACGGTTCGCTGGAGCATCTCGAGCGACTGCAAGTAGAAAGGTTGCTGCGCCGCGCCTCTGCTCAGTGAATGTGCCGACTCGTAGCCTGTCCTGGCGCTTCAGTAGCACGTCTCGAGCATCTTGTCGAGCACGCTGCGCAGCGAGTCATTCTCCAGCGCCGCCGCTACGCGCTCCTTGTCCGCGAGCTGCTTGTTGACCTGGTCGTCCTGAACGTGCGTGCTCTCCTTGCAGCGCACGTCGACGCGGTAGCCCGGTGGCAGCGCCTGCTCGAGCCGGACCCGGACCGCGAGCCCCAGGATCGTCGCCAGCGAGCAGTGCGTAATCGTCGGCGTGATCTCGACAGACACCTCGACGAGCGTGTTGGCGTCTGGAATCTCGCCGGCGCGCGGGGAGGGCGTCATGCGAATGTCGGCGAGGTTGATGACGGAGAGCTGGCCGAGCGAGACGGGATGTTCGGGGTCGGTAATGGTGGAGATGAGATCTGAATCCGAAACCAAAAAAAATGACAGTCAGCTGATGTGGTTTCTATGACACATCTGAAGAAGATGGCAAGGAAAATAAGCTTACCGTAGATTTCTTGCTCGTCAATCGGCTCGGGCGAGGCGTCGTCAAAGAGGCCGCCGTCATCGGCGCCAGCACCGCCGCGGGGCCAGGCAATGGCTGCGCCGTAGTCGTCGCCGCAAAATGGGCTCGAGAGGTAGGGGGGCCGCGCAAAGATGACATCGGCGTACTTGGAGTCGGGTCCGCGCCGGGGAATAACTTTTTGCTTGCGCGTTGGCAGCTCCGAGGCGTTGAGGACCGTCGGGTTGGCATTGTCGAGCGCAGCGGGGGCCATGATTTCTGCGATGGAGGGGTAGCAAGTCTCCCTTGTTGTTGGCTGTGTTGGCTAAATGGAGTCGATTTGTGATGTGGAGTAAACCTCAATGTTGCTGAATCCAGGAGGATGAAGCTGCAGCAGTCTCCGAACCGTCTGATTATGATGGCTAAAGTTGTCGTTCCAGCGGCCAGGGTAAAAAGCTGGTGATGCAATGTCTTGTGCAGACCTGGAGAATCGCACCACAAATGCCCCGCTATTCGCTCAGCGTTGTAGCCAGTGGCAGCGCCATGATAGGTAATGCGCTTCTACAGATTATCAAGCCGACCAACTACATCTAATAATAAAGAATGCGATGCCGCTCAGAGATGTGGCATTTTGTCGACTCAGCTCTTCGTTCATGCGACAACTTTGAAGACTCAAAATCGCAAACTCGTCGTTGCTCCGCTGCACTGTATCGCGTCAGTCAGGCTAGAGCTTACACGCAACTGCGTGTTTGCAGATCCTAGACTACAGGATGCAGGAGTGATTCCTTCGACTTCGCCAAAACTCGGCAATTTCCATCTTGTTCGCTCGTTGGCGTTGATGTGATGAATACTAGCGTGTGTTGGCGGTCCGCACACCCTGTCCGGCCCGCGCTTTCTACCATACTCTTACTCTTGCGCCGTGACCAGCATAATATCGATTCGGCTTTCCACGGCAAACATTACCAATGCAAGCGGGCGTTGCTACTTTGGACGAAGCATGCCCACCTGTAAGCACAGGGGCCCGCGCCTCCCGCAGGCAGCAAGATTAACGGCACGGCCTGGCCGATAAGGTATACGGTGGTGACGCAAAGCTAATGGCAATGTGGAAAGCGGCATAATAAGCAAGTAAGAAGGGACGAAAAGTCTGCAAAGCGTAGATCGGATACCGGCCGCGGCGATGCTTTTTCTGTCCCGCGCGGTAACGCAGTCTCGCACCGTCACCCATTTTTCCTGTGCTGACTGGTAGCGTCGCGCATAAATGATGGGCGAAAGTAACGTAGGTCATGATTAGGTTACTGCGGAACCAGCAAAAATCTTTTGTTCCCGAGACAGTGTCTTCCATGCTTCCTTGGCTTTTGCTTGGCTGTGAGCGCTACGCCACTGCTGGAATTGGCCACAGCTGTCCTGCAACAACGCCTTTGAATAGGCCCGCGTCTTTTTCTGTCACGCAGTCGCTCGTGTCGACACCGGATGTGCCGTCACATATCGGTGTTAGATCTGCAGTGGCTTGTTCGAGGCTGGCGAGCTTGCGAGTCTGTGCGAAACATGTTATCCTCTCCCGCCAGGAACTCTGCAAATGTGTGAACCGTGGTCTACGACCTGATCGTCATGCTGCATCGAGCGTAACACAGCCTCCTCTGCAGCTTCCCCATTCAGCACGGCGGGCTGCAGTACTGCGTTTCAGTTGATCGCCAGCTACTGATCTTTAGTCTGTCTTTCAGTTTAGCTGGTACCGCACCTGGTTAGTGGCTGTATTTGATACCACTTTGAATGGTGATCAGCCACCTGCAGGGCAGTATGCAGCATCAATTATGGCGCAAGCCTCGGCAGCTTGGCTGTGATGTTAGTTCGGCTCAGGTAACACATATTGGACTTGTGCGCAGCATGGCATGTGACAGAGCTTTTGTACATGTCGCACGCCACTAACCCATCTGCAGGCATCTGCCTCACCATCGCCGAATTCAGAAATTCGAAGGGGTGCGGCTTGCATATATGCTGGAGTGTGTCCTTCACGCGGTACTGAGGAGACGTTCGGGCAGCATGCTCGACATTGGATGGGCAGAAATGGAAGTAATGCGGGTGGACACACTTTCTCCAGCACCCCTGACCAGTCTTCAGAAGCCAACAGAACGATTCGTTCGAGTTGGGACGAACTGGCATCCAGCTCAGCCAGTTAGAGATGGCCAAAATGACTAGCCCCAATGCTGTCGATGCAGCCCGGCGCTCGGAGCCGAGTCCTGTGATTCCACTCGACATGCAACCGCTCAGCTGCTCGGCAAGAGGTTCCAGCTGGATGAGCACAAGTACTCAACAGTAGAGACCTTTGCTTGCTTCAATCCATGCCACAAGGATGCACGCCCGTTTCGGCAGCGGGTCAGGTAAAAATCTCATCGACATCTGCCTCGGCTCACTTGGAACAATGCACTCTGATCCTGGGCCGTGGTGGAGGAAAAAATGGAGATGGCTGGGTAGGGTGATCGCACGTTGGACTGTTCGTCATGCAGCCAAAGACTCTGATTCAAATGCGAAAATAAAAAGGCCGAAGTCGAGCCTTGAGGGCTCCACAGGGCCGCGACATACTCTGCTTGGTGGGCAAGTGGGATTCGTCTTGTTCACGACGCCCACTTGGGGCTCAGCCAAAAGTTATTAGTGGAAGGCTGCATGGATTGATGTGCCATCCGGCCCATCCCTGACGATGTGGAAGTGGAAGCCATGTAACCAGCACCGCAATTTCCAAGACGGGCCGTTATCGATCCGGCCCGGTACGTGCGACTGCTTGGCGTTATCGAGACTGATTTTCCTCGTTTGCTGCGCAGACGAGCCGTGGGATTCGCGTTGTAGACCCAAATGTCCAAGGTATGCCTTTGGCGCTAGAATCGCTACCGTTGCGCCTGTGGGCCAGACCAACCATTCTGCAAAACACTGGTGTACTTTCCGGCCTTTCGTAGCTGCATAGACATTTGCCATACCGACCAGTCTCGGGTATTCTGGACAACTCCAGTGTGAATCGAGCAATGTGATGTACAGTATTTAGCACGGAGTGTTTTGCAGCGGCATTTTGCAGCAGTGGGGTAAGAATGTCCACTTGAAGCACCGAAACATCTGGTCCAAGCATCTGATGTGCAGGTCTCACCTATTTCGGGCGAAAGTTACGTTGTAGCTGGCTGGCGGGAAGAATTGGCACATTGGGTGGCTGCAGACCGGAGACAAAGTTCTCAGCTGCGGTTCTACCAGTTGAGACAAGCAAGTATCCCGGGCACAAGTGCGGCATGTCTTGCAATGCTGGGGAGCTTTGGACGGTGAAATGCGTGTAGTTGGCGAGCATGGCGGGATTGTGTTGGCGACTAAGCTATGGCTGCAAGGCACAAAGTGGCTGCAGGTGAATGGCAGGCTTGTTGACGTCGTTGCGTGGCCAATTAGCCGGAAACACGGGCAAGGCTTGGATCGCCGACCGCATCGTGTCCCATTTCGTCAGGCTTGAGAATTGCCGGGCTCGAAGGAGCGGTGGCGAGCAATGGCGCAGCCACGCTCGTTCAGCGTGAAACCCCCAGCAGGTCGGACGGTGGCACGGTGGCAGGTTTCGACGATGTTAGTGCCGCTTTGTACCTGTATTCAAGATTCGACCAAGGACAGCCTGACAGACTGGGTCGAGCTCTGCGGCGAGCTTGTCGAGGCCAGATTGCAGGAATATCGGATACTCGGATGGGATTTGGTGGATACGCAGTTCAGTTACACCACGCGATCGTTCATGTGCACCGGGGCGAAGGCGAGGTAGCTCTGATGCGGCCGAGTACAAGAATAAAGTCGTGGCGCTGCCCTTTTTTTTTTTTTTTACGTGCATCATGAGGCGTCGCCCTAGTGGCGCCGTTGTTCCAGAACAGCATTCTGCAGACTCTGGGGCAAACGAAGTCGCCAAGCCAGTGGAGTTTTTGTCGTTAGCAGATGTTGTAGCCATATTGAGTTCATTCGCCATATCCAGCCAGTGGCACACACAGACCGGCTGCTAGGAACACAATCCGCAGCTTTTGACGAGATACTCTGGCAGCAGGAGGCCCTGTCTGGTGCTCGGAATATCTGATGCCGCAAGCCACGAGAAGCTCGGACGATGGATTCTTGCATGTGAGGAGGCATTTTGGTATCTAATAGTTGGCTGGCCCGTGCTAGTGCACTGGTGATAAGTTAGTTTTGAAGTGCTGGTCGAGGAGTCTCTTCGCCGTGGTCGGAATATCTGAGTCGTTGAGGGGGCCCGGAGGGCATAGCAATGACATTTATTAGAAACCTGCGGCGAAGCCATGGCGATGGTGCACTTGCAGTGAAGAAGATGCACAAAAGCAAAGTTGGGCAACCTTGTTTGAGCGTGGCTTTTTGTGGAGTTGCACGTTGTGGCTTTGTGCTACTGCGTTAGTTACCAGTCGTTAGCTGGCAGCTGTGAGGACCCTTGGCGGCGTTTGCCTCGGGGTGCTCGTACATCGTTGACAGTCAATCGGACGAACAAGCTCGGCATTATCAGCTGATTGATTGGCGCTGTAGATGAGCACTTTACAGAAAGCCAATCATGGGATCATTTTACCGTTGACCATGCGCAATGCAGCCGCATGACGGTAATAAGACGGTGGCCACTCCGGCATGCCTGACACTGATATCACTGGCGAGTCGCGACATCTCTTCCCCGCATGCGCCAGGTCAAGCTAGCCCCGCTGCAGCGCGCCAGGCCCTGGATAGTTGCAGGGCATCAAGGCATGGAAGGACGCCACAACTACGCTGCCGCCTGCGGCCTGCCAGTCGTAGATATGGCATGTGCATCCATGATTTAAAAGAGAGGAGAGACAGGGACCGCGTCTTATGTGAAAGTCAAAGCATGAGGCTCCCCAGACGGGACCCTGTAATGAGCTATGGATGTCGCTAAAGCAGGGCGGTGAAGCCAAGCGGACTGCGATGGACATTTTCGCTTGGTCATTGCTGGGCTGTGGCGGGCTTCTTACGACGTACATCCTATGGTGCGGCGACTGTTGCTGATTAGGGAGTCTAAAGCCAGATCAGTACGGCATCAGTGATTTGCGTTTGTCAAGGCCGTTGACAAGATGGTAATTGCCGTATGATATGCCCAGCAAGTCGATGCGGTTACTGACAACCAGTTGGCCGAGGCTGAGGCAAGCTGTCGCTGTGCAAGCATCAAGCAAATACATACGGAGTACGTGGAGCATCCAATTAAGTGGACTGCGTAATGCGACCGTGGCCAAGCGAGATTGACAGCGGTAACTACTGGGCTGTTGGCTGGCACCCTAGATTTTAGCCACGCAAGATGCAGAGAGCTCGAGAGTTTGGCCAGAGGCCCTTGGACTGGCCCAGGAGCCCCAGAGGCTGACAGCATCACAGGCGGCAGCTTGCAACTTTTACCGGTGTTAGTGACTGCTCCGCTCCACTGGCCTGACGCCGGGGCTGGTCCTTGATCCATTCATCTCACCAGGCCGGGGCTTGACAGGACCGACTCCATCAGCAGAGTGGCACAGTGGCTACCGAATCCACTGTCGCAGCTCGAGACAGCACCAGCGCTGCTCATTGCTCCGTGTACGCTCCGTACAGCGGGTTGGGCGGGTTGTATCGTGGGTGAAGAGACCCCGAGGATACCGCGGTACGATGCCGAGTGGTGGTTGGTGGACGCTTGCGGTTGATGGTTCCAGTCTCTCACAGTTATTTAGACTTGACACAGCGAGCTCCAAGACATTCGCTACACATCGTCGGCTCGTCCACCAATCCTCAGTCCCCGAGCTTTCTGGCCACGGCAAGGAACCCACAGCGATGACATACACTACGCCGACTTTGTTTTCTAGTTCAGCGCCAGCGCCTGTTTGACTCCAACGGACGCCGCAGGCGGGCTTTCCAGATTGCGCGACACCGACAAGTATTCTCGTCAAGGTAATACCAGTGCTGGCAACCTCTAGTCAGCTGTCAAATTCGGATGTGTTAGTCAACCTGGTGGACCAAGTTGGCTGCACCAAAATGCGCCATAAGACGGAGAGGGCCGGACAGACCTCAGCATGAACGGAACAGGTACGGAGAATAGCAAAGGAGATTGAGGTTGAGATGAAGAATAACAAGGCCATTTTCATTGGCCTACTTATGATCACGCATGGCAGTTGTTATTATCCCGCCTCGCTGATGCTATTATGATTAAATTACTGGTATCAAACGAGCCGACTCAGGGCCTCGACAGGCTCCGTCATCACAAGCACTCGCCTAACCAAGCCCTGATCCAAGCTAATCTGCGGCCCATTATTAGCACATCCTTGGCCCCTGCCCTGTCACTCCCCCTCAAACCCGCCGGGCCCAGTTGCCAGCGCGCCAGCCGTGCCAGCCAACCAGCCTAAGCTTGGGCCTTTGAGCCCCAGCAGTCCAGAGTCCAGCGCGCCACGCACGCCTGCATGTCTTGTCGCACGCCGCTGGCCCCAGCCCTGCCGCCTGGTCATCGGGCACTCCAGTTGACCAGTTGACCAGTGATGAACAGCCAGTGATGCTAATAACTTTTGCCTTTTTTGTGCTTAATTTTTGACCGAATTCTCGCTTGCTGGCAAGTTGTCATTAGCCTTGCACTGGGACCACCCCCCCAAGCTACCAGTTGACCCCTCCATTAAAAAAGCTACCTACGTACCATGTACTTGCGATATTGTCCTTCTCCGCCCATCACCTGGCCCGCGGCAGCCGGCACCAGCACAGTGGTGTGAATGCCAGTGTGCCACAGTCAGTGCCCACTGCAAGTACCTGGGGCCTGGGCTGCTGCCATCTCCTTACTCCTCAAGCTCCTGTTCCACTGCCCACCCTCCCCCCATCATCCCATCCATCCAATGCATCCATCCATCCACACCAAAGGCATTCTGCCCGTTTTTCCTTTTCTTGGTGCGTGGTAACTTGGTGTCCTGCTATAACACAGCATTCTACAACTCGCCGCTTGGCTTCGCCCTTGCCCTTACTCTCCGCTGACTATCCCTACCCTCCGAACCCGAGACTGATCGGCTGGCGCCTGTCGCACCTTTTTTTTCTTTTTTTTAATCCAGTATTTTACTTTCTGCGCTCATCGCCGCCGCCACGCCACACGAGCCACACGAACCACTACCTATAACGTCAGGTACCCCAGCACCCCAGGACGGCCGTATGCACTCTTACCCACTGGTACTTTTGCGTCCCGCCGACTCGCGACTCAGCTCCAACTTTCTCCTGCAACCAACTGTCGTCTCTTGTCGCATCTGTTGGTAGTTTTCACCGTCTTGCATACCTCTTCAGAATTCCCCTCCATCGTTGCTCGCTTGTTGCTGCGCTGTCCTGCGACTCTCCGCGACTCCTGTCCCGCCTCGTACTCGCTCGATTGACATACTGGCGCCACATCGACAACCCTCATCTACCGGGCTGCCACCCCACCGGCTCGATACATGGCCGTTGCCGTCCGCCAAAACCTTCCTTCGCGCCGTCTTCGATTACTTGTTCGCTTACCTGTCGAATGATCCGCCGGTTGTCTTGATATACCCGCATCCTATATGCTGCTGCCCAGCTCGTCAAAATGTCGTCCTTCACATTTGCCCCGAACCAGTACCCTCAGCAGCAGCAACAGCAGCGAGAGATGCAAAAGAGTACGCCTAAACTCCGCGACACCACGCTTTTCCTCTCGCACCTGGCTAACTATGATGCTACCAGACTATGTCTTCGTTGATGAACATAACCGCCACAAGCGCCTCAAAGGCAAGCGCAAGACCGTGCTGGCTCGCGGCCAACTCCGCCTCGATCGCCTCTGCTAACCAGCTGACAATTAGTGATGCGAGCTTGCGAAGGATGTCGACGACGAAAGATCAAGTGCGATGCTGCCACCACAAACTCATGGCCATGCTCTGCGTGCGTCCGCTTGAAGCTCCACTGTGTACGGCCAAATGGCTTCGACAGCGCCGGCGATCCTACCACATACGAAGCCTTCATCACCCCGGACCAGTTCCAGCAGATGACCATGCAGATGCCTCCACAGCAGCATCGGGATGGCCCAGACATGTATGCTCAGATGTCCAGTTATGCCGAGAACCCCGGTGGCTTCCATACCATCCCCTACGACCCCTCGCAGGCCCAGCAAGACATACACTACACAACTGTCGCACCACCCGCCATGCTTGACCCAAACTCGTACGCGCAACAGAACAACTTTCCGGCGCATTCGCTCAACCAGCTCGAGCACCCCGGCGCCTCTCCCGAGTCCTTCACCACCGATTCCTATCAGCAGCAAGATTTGTCTGATCTACTGGGAACCCTCAAGCTAAACGAGCTTGGCACCGGTATGTCGACTACTTGGCTTCTGTAAACCGTCTTTTGTTAACCGACGCTATCTAGCACCATATCTACGAAACAAAGCTTCATTCCGCCGCGGCGATGAGCCTGTCGTCGAAGACGACGACGACTACGGTGGCCTTCCCCCAATCCCCGCTGGCTCAGGCTCCAAGATTCGCATCCCCCCAGAGCTCATGCCCGACGAGGAAACTGCCCTACAGTACTTCGATCTCTACTTTACACACGTGCATCCCTACGTCCCCGTACTATACAAGCCGCACATCTATCACCAATGGCGCCATGCGCGCGAATCCATTTCGCCCCTCATCCTCGAAGCCATCTTTGCTATCGGTGGTCGCCTTGCGGAGGAGCCCGCCATGGGCCAGCAGTGGCTCGGCCTCGCCTCGCGTCATGCCGATGCTTTTATGGATACGCCGCGTCTGAGTACGCTTCAGGCTCTTCTTATGATACTCAAAGCACGCGAAGGCGCCCCCAAACGTGGTTACTACTTTCGATCCTGGATGACTGTGGTGCAATGCGTTCAAATGGCCAAAGATCTTGGCCTCGATGAACACTACGACGACCACGAGGACGGCATCGATTGCGGCCATAATCCCACCGACTGCCATTTGCGCACCCGCATTTGGCGGGTTGTGTTTGCTTGCGAAGTCATGGTCGGGACGCCTCAAGGTCGCCACGACCTTTCCGTGAACATGGACACTGTTGATTTTACTGTGCCAAAACGCATGCCTGGTACCGATGAATCCGAGTATCAAGTCGCCAGAAATTTCGTATACTTTGTCCGCATCGTTCGTAACATTCGCACGATGAGCACCACATACGCCAGGCTGCGCAAGCGCAAGGATTGGGGCATTGACCCCGAGTTTCAAGAACTCGACAAGACCATAACCGCCTACATTGGCGATCTCCCAGCCGATCTCGCCGTTTCTTTCCCAGCAGACAACTCACCTCCGTGGCTGCCCAGCAGCTTTCTTGGTAACTTGCATAGCTACCATTATCTCACCATCATTCTGTACAACCGACCTCAGCTCTCATTCCTTGACCCCAATGTCAATCGCGTTGCCTGGAAGCAACATATGTTGCAGAGCTACAACGCTGCCAAGTGTATTTGCAGACTTCAAGAAGCCATCATCAGCAGCGTTGGCCTATCTGGCCTCCAATGCATGCAGCGCGGCTTTTCTTTTACCGTCTACGCTGGCTTGTCCTGCGTCGTCATTCACTTGGTGAGTGATGCTGCCAACATGTGCTCGAAACTCGACTAACTTTTCAAGGTTGCCATCGTCTCCCCTGACCCGGAGCTCAACACAGATGCTAGGGAATTCTTCACTAGGCATATGCGTATAATGGAGCAAGTAATGGAGGTGTGGCCCATGCCCGAGCTACAGACGCAGATCGACACTGTTCGCGAAGCGTTTTCTGCAGACACGCGAAGGGCTTTTGTTCTGAAGCCATCCTTTCCTTATGGAAGCCCTCACCCGTCGAACAAATCGAGTCCGCCACACGCGCCCAGCCACGCGTACCAAGGTAACCCCGCGCGCAGCGGCTCGCTGGACCAGCATCTGGATGCACACAACAGCCTTCGCTACGTGAACAATCCAATCACACCGCCAATTTCCACTGGTACTATGGGTAGCAAACACGAGTCGCCCGCTGTGCAAAATCTCGATCTCATCCCGCAAGTCGGGACTTCAATGGCTGCCATGCCGCCAAACATGGGACTTGCTGACCAGGTCGCGTGGAACCCGTCTCGCATCTTTGAGTATGTTTCGCAATCGCATCAAACTGCAAGATCATAAGCTAACAGTGTACAGACAATGGAACAATACGTTTGCAGTAGAGCCGCCGCAGACTAACAATAATACCACGATTGGCATGTCACCTGGCGGCTCAGACGTCACCGGCATGTCTGACACGCACACTGCCACTTCTGGGTTGGCCGCAAGTACCCAAAATACCTCACCTCCACCTTTTGCGCCCAACATGGCCAACTTTATCACTCCTGCCATGTGGCAGGAGTCTGTTGCTAGCGTCTACGAGGGTGGTCTCAAACGTTCCTGGGACCACCAATGAGCAGCAAGATTCAACAGCGTCGCATTTCCGGCGGCGCACTTGGACTGCAATTAAGGATTGCAACGATTTCTTTCATCAGCTTCGCAGATTTTCCTTTCCAAGCGAATACTCATTGTATAACATTCACTTGAACTTGTCTTTTCTAAACCTTGGGTGGCTACATCCACCACCAGGTCTTCATTTTGTCAACGATTTTGTTCCCAATACGGGCAAGGCGCAAGGCTTTCTTGAATAGGCGTCGTATATTTTGCTCTTCTTCTTGTCTTATTTACATGGATAGACGATGCTAAACTGTGTGGCTGGCAAGGTGGAGCACAAGACGACGAGTGGGATGCCGTTGGTCGCATGGGGGCGGCTACACTATGGAAAAAAATATGATGGATCACGATGATTTTACAATGATGAGGGAACAATATCCAAGGCGTTGTGGATTACAGCATGGGTTTTGCGTATTATAGCTTCAAAGAACTGTTTTTCCTGGAAACGCATGATTTGTCCAGATTGGACGTGACGGAGCCAACAGAGTCTCCATGACATGATGTGAGCGCCCGCGTATTCGCAATCGCCCTGGGAGGTGGATGGGATCACGGCAAGAAGCCCGCTTTCATCCCTTGCGGGTGGGCATCCTTTTCTCATCTCCCGCGCGAGATGCGGTTTCCTCGAGGTCCCACACGCGTTCCCATCTTTTACTATACATGTACTCCCCCCCTCCCGTACATGGGCGTGGCAGATGCGACGGCTTCGATAGATGACCTTTGCGGAGTAATAACTTGCCAGTACTATAGAAACAAAGTTTACGAGCCGTACGTCTGTGCGATATTGGGGTTACGGCACCCCCCCCCCTCCCCTACCTTGTTTTAGCCTCCTGGAATAGAGTAAAAGCAGGGATGCGGAAATCGCGAGAAAGCAAAATTATGTGTCGTGTATTATACGCAAAGTCCCCACCGTATCCAAACAATGATTTTCACATTTTTTTTCTGCGTAGCTACACTGGGGACCGGCATGTTCCGCAATGTTGGATTTTTTTTTGACTCTTGGCATGGGCTTCGGCGTGGGGAAGCAGTTTGATCAATTGGAGGGAATGGGTAGATGGTGCGGAATCTGGCAATAGCCGCGAGAAGTTTTCACATTGTGAGCAACGCACAATACCCTCTCGCTCCCCACTTTGCTGCGCGGCTGCAGGGTCAGGGTCAGTGGCTATTGAAGAGGAAAAGTTGCCTGTGGAAAATGAGTCGTCATAGACATGCTCGGCGATTGGAAGGCGCAGCAGGCGGCCATCTGTGAGCTACGTGATGTTGTCCTTTTATAATCGTCTGCTATAGACGCCAGCTGGTGCTGGATACCTCAAGTATGTAGATAATCTCTTCAAGTTTGAGTATCATTGTGCCTTATTGTTGTGCATGCGGCGTATCGGTCTGCAGGGAATTGATGGGTTGGACTGAGGAAAGGGGAGCTGGCTGGTGGAAGCAGTCTTGCCGAGTAATTATGAGCTTTTTTTTGGTAGCAAGGGGCTTTATGACAAGAACCAAGTGAGATGAATACCGTAGGCTGACAAGACTTGGTAGATATCTTGGCCAGTTTACACTGCGGCTCGCGCAAACGAAATTGTAGCCACAAACTCTGCGTGCGAGGCTATTCAACAAAGGCGGACAATCTCGTGTTTAGCTTTTGTGCCGAGATTCTTATTATTACAGATGGTTTCGGACTCAGCAATGCTGACCAGCACGCCCCTCCTCAGTCCATTGCCGCGTGAAAAGATAAAAAAAGAAAAATAAAAGACAGACCATTACGATGGCGCATTCCTTTTTGCAATCTTTTCCTTGACGGCGTCCCAAACCCACGGCTCGACCAGATTCCTATTCCCCCTCTTCACCTTGGACGCCTTGGCCACGTCGGGCACGTGAAAGCTGCTCACCGCGCGCAGTTCGTACCACCTGCGGCTCGCATTCTCCCGGGCCGCGTCGCGCGTGTAGTTGACGAGGCCGCCGCGGCGCCGCGCGGGGACAAAGTCGCCGGCCTGGAGGGTGCTGTAGCGCGGCTTGCCGATGACGCTCATGGTGGTGACGGTGACGGGCGTGCTCGGGCCCAGCGCGGCGGTGCCGACGAAGCGCTCGAGCGCGGCGCGGGAGGCGCGGGCGGCCGGGGGCAGGTGCATGTGCATGTGCGTGACAAAGGGCGCGGTGGTGTACGTGACGAAGAGAAAGGGCACGACGCCGCAGAGGGCAACTGAGGACGAGACAGATTGTGAGTCAAGCGACACGGATGTTGAAGGAGGAAGGGAGAGCAGAGGAGAGAGAGAGAGGAAAAGGAGAAAGAACGTACTCTTGGCCGTCTCTTCAATGGGCTTGTCGGCTTGGATGTAGCTGGGCACGGCGACGCAGCAAAAGAATGCGCCAATGAAGAGCGTGGTGACCTTGAGCATGGCCAGGAACGTGGTCCGGCCCGTGCCGGCGTGGTAGATGAGCAGCCGCTCTGGGATTTCTGCCAGAGCAAAGGGACCTGTCAACGCTGCCGTCTCACTGTCAGGTGCAAGAGTGCGTCATACCAGGAGCTGCTTTTGCTTGCGCTTTGGCTGCCGCGCCCGCTTGCCGCTTGGAGACGGCCTCGGCGGCCCTGGCGGGCTGCGAGGGCGGCTTGCCGGAGTAGAGGCGGAGGACGACGGCGTGGCCCCTGGGCCGCAGGAGCTGGGCGGCGCATCGCGTGGCGGGGATCCGGACGCCGGCGCCGGCATGCTGTCTTGTGAGGCGGAATAGCAGCCTGGGGCTGACTGCTGTGAATCGGTGCATCATGGAGCTGCTATTCGCATGGCTGTGATGAAGTGTGTTGATGGAGATTTTGAGGATGAGGTTGATTTTGGGTGGAGCCAATTTGAAGATGGCGCTGCCAGGGTGCGCCTCAGACCGACAACGGTTCAAATACTTGTATTAACTATTTATTAGCACATTTCGTATTTTAATAGATTCTGTATATTGAATTTGTCTGGTATAAGCCATGATTGTGTATTACATTATTAGACGACATTCTTTGTGAGCCACTCCTTCCACTCATTCTCACCCCACGAGGAGCCAATATCCTGCACCACGCCGTCAAAGACGCCAGTGGGCGTGACGTGGACGCCAATCAGCCTGTTCATCTTGGTGACGAGCTTGAGGTCGTTGGTGACCTGGTTGCCGACATTGAGCGCGTCCTCGCTCTCGGGCTTGTCCGGGATGGCCAGGCGGCGGTAGACCTCGGCCTCGTCGACGCCGTCGACGCCGCCCGCAATCTTGGCGAGGCGGCGGTACGTTTCGTTTCTCGTCTCGTTGACGACGCTTATGTCGAAGAAGGTCTTTTGCGCGTCAAAGAGCGCGGCGCTGACGTCCCAAAACTTGGCCGGCGCGAGCTGCAGCGCGGCGAGGGCGGCCTCGTGCAGCAGCGTCGACGACGGGTGCCAGGGCTGGACCTGCTGGCGGAAGACGACGGCGAGGCCGCGCGACCAGGCGGGGTCGGCGCGCACGAGCGGCGCGACGACGGTGTGCAGCGCGCGGAAGAGCTTGGCGGAAAAGGGGCAGCAGTAGTCGAGGTACAGCTCGAGCGTGTGCGTCGCGGGCGGCGGCACCGGGGGCGACGACGATGATGGCGCGGCGGGCGGCGGGGCAAAGAGCAGCTTGTGCCCGGCGAACTTGGGTGGGAGGGCCATTTTTGTTATCTTGCGAATGTGTGTTGTGGTGTGATGCAGGTTTGGAGGAGACACAGAAGGATGATGAAAGAGAGGGGTTGAGATTGCAAGCGTGGGCTATGGATGAGATGCATCTGAGCCGATCGGATGGCGTCATGGGAATGAGATGCTACCTAGGTAGGTACTGGTATATAGCAAGAGCCTCATGCGCCAACCAGCGGCCGCGCCTCGTGCAGCGGGGTCTTCGGCAAGTTGGCCGTGGCTTTGCCGTGCTGATTTGATCTAGTTGATGGTGGTGGGCGGGATCCAGTATCATGAGGCGCATCTCTCTCAATCTACACGTGCCCGCACCACTTCCTTTAACAAAAAAAAAAGAAAAAGAAAAAAGAAAAAAGGGCTGCAACCGTCTGGAAGCCTTCTATCCATGCACGCCACGCCGTCTCGGCTGCTTCTTCTTCCTTTCCGCCAACGCTTGGCTTGCAGGTGTCCGACGGCACTTGAAGGCACATTGCTCAGGCAGGCCTGGATGCTGCCGTCGGATATGAGCCGGACCATCAATGTAGTCATCCTGTGCCTAAAATCGACTTTGTACACGAGCTTGATTCGCATCTGGGTTTCGAGGATGAGAAACAATGTTTGCATGCTCCTCTCATCAGCAAAAGACTCGGCCGTGTCGCTGGTCAGCTTGTGGTGGTGGCGTGACGACCGTTTCTGGCAGCGGGAGACGTGAGCCAACTACCTGCAGTGGGTGTAGTAAACAAATTTAAGCTTAAACAGACATGAGCTGCACCCGCGACCAATACCGTCACAACACGGCACAATCATCACAAAATATTAATTGCACCACCTCCGGCTTCCAGCTTTGGCCAGCAGCTGCCGTATCTAAATTTATGCCGTCAGCATATTCCAAATATCTACATCAGCCCCGAAACCGCCATCCTCTCATGCCGTTGTACAACCTCCAACATTGTTCAGCTAGTGTCGGGACAGAACGGCGCTGAGCACATCTCTCCACAGTGGCGCAGCCTTGGCATCCCCATGGTCCACGGTCCGTAGAGGTGTTTTAAGCTCTTTTCAGACTTCTTCTTCTTTTCCTCTCTTCCTCTTCCTTTCCCTCAAGAGACAATTCGAAAAATCCAAGACATTACATCTTCCGCCCATTTCAACAGCGGCGCCGCATTACCCAAACTCTCGCCAAGATGATTTGCCTCTCCAAGGCCGACGAGCACAGCCTCCGTCACCTGTCCTTTAACCAGAGCCCGCCTGCCCTCTCCGCCGGCCAGACCACCTGCCAGGACCTCAACGGCATGGCCAACCTCCGGGAGCACGTCGCCGCCGACCAGGACGACGGCGGCGGCGGCAATGCCGGCCTCCTCGGCGCCGACGCCCTGGACGAGCGGCTCCGCCACGCCGCCCGGTCCCCCGAGCCGCTGACCAAGCCGGCAGAAGCGGGACCATGGTTGAACGGTAACATGACCTGCCATCTTATCAGGTCTTCAGATCTTGAAGAAAGACATCTTCCTCTTGCTGACCTTTTTCCGAAACGCAGGACCATCCCCGTCTTCTCACGCGGCGCCTGGCGGTGACGGCCATGGCTCGCGCGCTCCAGCATCTCTCTCCCAGCGTATCGCACACGTCTGGGGTTGGGTAGTCTGGATCCTATCCGTTCTTGTTGCTTCCTCTGTACTCTCGGCCTTTCGCGGCCGCTCTGACCGGCCCATTGTCCCCGTGGCCTTGTCCGCCGCTGCTCCCCAGTCCACGCTCCCGCTCCCGCTCCTGCTCAACGACACCATCGCCGGCGCCGCATCTCACCGGAAGCGCTCCGCCTGCGCGTCCGGCGGCGTCAGCGGCGACGACTACAACCTGCCGCTGCACGTCGGCGCCCTCTTCATCATCCTCTTCGTGTCCTTTACCGGCTGCGCGTTCCCCATCCTCGCCTCCAAGGTGCCCGGCCTGCGCATCCCCGCGCGCTTCTTCTTCGTCGTCCGCCACTTTGGCACCGGCGTCCTCATCGCCACCGCCTTTGTCCACCTGCTGCCCACCGCCTTTGTCTCGCTCAACAACCCGTGCCTGCCCAAGTTTTGGACCACCGACTACCAGGCCATGCCCGGCGCCATTGCGCTCGCCGCCGTCTTCCTCGTCACCCTCATCGAGATGATCTTTCACCCGGCGCGCCGCATGGCGCCCGCGGACCTCGCCGCCGGCGCCGGCGCCGCCCACGGCGGCTGCATGGCCAACGTCATGTTCGTCTCCGAGGAGCCCGGCGCGCAGCAGCCGATCCGGGACATGGGACCGATCAACGGCCGGCAGTCGAGCGTCGGCCAGGAGCTGTCGCAGCTCAGCAGGAACCTGTCGGCGACGATCGAGGCCTCGCGCGACCAGACCAAGAATGCGGCTGCTAGCAAGAATGAGGCCGCGGCTTCCTCTGATGAAGATTCGTTCCGGCCGCCGACGCTCTCCGCACACCAGCAAGAGCGCAGAGACCGCCTTCAGTGCATTCTTTTGGAGTTGGGTATTCTGTTCCACAGCGTCTTTATCGGCATGGCTCTGAGCGTGTCTGTTGGAAACGAATTCATCGTCTTGCTCATTGCCATTACATTCCATCGTACGCCAACACTGATATGCCGTGACGTCTTTTCGCTAACACAATATCAGAAACGTTTGAGGGATTGGCTCTCGGTTCGCGCATCGCAGCGGTCAAATGGGAAAAGGCAACGATTCAGCCCTGGCTCATGGCGCTCGCCTATGGCTGCACGTATGCATCACCCTACACTGACAGATGTGCAACATTCACGCTGACTTTTGAACTCGCAGCACGCCGCTCGGACAAGCCATTGGACTCGCCACGCACACCCTCTACAGCCCCGACTCCGAGGTCGGTCTCATTCTCGTGGGTGTCATGAATGCCATCTCCGCCGGCCTGCTCACCTTTGCGTCTCTGGTCGAGCTTCTCTCCGAGGACTTTCTGAGCGATGCCAGCTGGCGCTATCTGCGCGGCAACCAGCGAGTCTATGCCTGCCTCTTGGTCCTCTTGGGCGCATTCGGCATGAGCCTTGTAGGCGCTTGGGCGTAAAATCTGCGGCGTTGCTTCGTTGTCTAGGACTTTTTCAACTAGATTGACTGGACAGCTGCGGCCGCATGATTGGGCCATTGGCGGGCTGTTCCTCGACCATTCCAACCACGTCTTGGGCGGCAAAGTGTTTTCGTTTCAGTTCTCGGATGATCCTGAACAGGCAAGCATATCAAGTACAGAGGATTCAACATCCGGATACAAAATTATTTACATTCTTGAACGTTTTTGGTCATCTTGGCCAAAGCACATATAAATTTACACCTTCAGATGGCTCCAGAGCATATTGCTCTGACCACTGCTGGACTTTATCTCACCGCACCTTGACATCTGCTTTAAAGACATCTTCAGCATCATGACTCATTATGTACATTCTCCACATCTCGTCTTGACCTGCTCTTGCTTCCGCTATGACACAGTATTCTTGCTAACAACGCCACGCGCGAATTCGCCAAATGTGAGATGCTGCGCCACGTCCACATCCTCGCCCAGGTTGGGCTGCGTAAAGACGGCCAGCGTGTTGCGCGCGATGCGGCCGTCGCTGACGCTGGCCTTGACGCCGCGCACAAAGTGCGGCACGGCCTTGAACTTGCCGGCGGTGATGCGCTCGAGCGCCTCGCCCGTCTGGAACGCGATGCAGTCGCGGGGAATCTTGACCTGAAACGTCTCGCCCGAGCGCGACTTGATGTACAACCCCGCGCTGGGGTCGGGCGAGGCGGGCAGCTCGGCCAGCGTCGGCAGAGACGACGAGCCGGCGGCGGCGGCAGGGACGGCGGTGTCGGTCTCCCCTTCGTCGATGAACATGGCCGACGTCAAGCCCGTGAGGCAGCCATGGTCGAGGTGCGTGGCACACCAGTCGTCCTCGTCTCCGTCGGCGGCGTCCTCCCTGCCCTGGGGGTAGTAGTGCAGAAGACGCGCCTTGGTCGTGTTGGATGTGCTGACGACGTGCTCGAGGTAGCCCTTGGGGTAGCCCTGAATCTCCTTTTCCGCGAAGCGGTCGCAGGCGCGGGCGACGAGCACGGCAACGTCGATGATGAGGCTGCAGAGCTCCGTCACGGCGGGCTTGAAGCCGGGCAGCACATCTTGGGCCGGCCACAGGTTCGGAGACAGGTACTCGGGGAACGTCTCTTCCGAGAATTCGGCGGTGGGCTTGGCGCACTCGAGAGCGCCGTCGACGTAAAAGGCGCAGTTGGCATAGTACGACCCTTTAAAGGTGTCGGCCTTGCCGTTCTTGAGGGTTTCCTTGCCCAGGGACCAGCCGGTCAGGTACTTGGCGTGGGCATTTTCAAGTTTTTCTACAGTGGGCTAGCAGTCAGCATGCTGAATAAATGGACAGTGCATGTATAGTCTATGAAGAGTCTGTCTGACATACCAAGCTCAGGTTGAGGCAGATTGCCGAGATATGAGGCGTAGGACAGAGCCGAATGTCTCAGCTTGGGGAACTGCTCAGGCACGTCCTTGACCACAAGGATGCCGAGCGAGTCGGGGCCAAAGGCCTGCTGCAGGGTCTCGAAAGAGACATTGCCTAGACAGGTGCAAGTCAGTCACGCCAGGCAGGCAATGTACAAAAGGCGTGGGGTAAGATGCTTGTCGAGAACCGACGGCGTGATTGTGAAGACGGACTAGGACAAAAAGACTTACCAGACTGGAGATCATTGAGAGAGACTGTGACGGCCTGTGCTTGTGCCGACATTGTGTGAGACTTTTTGAGTGGCAAGATTACGCTTGTTGATCTTCAAAAAAAAAGGTATGAGTCGTAATTGACTCAGAATGACCAATGTTGAATAAGAATGAACAATATGGATAAGCGATGCTTGGTGGACGAATGGAAAGAAATAGCTGCACCAAGTAAGTGTAACCCCAGGCCTGCCGGGCATGTGGCTAATAGCGGGGGAGGGGCTGTCAGGGCACTTTTTGTTAGGAACCTTTAGGCGTCGATTGGCCCTGCAACCCCTCCACACCGTTGGGGTTTAGGCAAGCTCCATGCTGCTTTAGCAGTCTCTCAGGGCATTGCAGGCGCTGCCTCGAGAGGTTCCAGCGTCCCTCGCCCGCTAAAGCGGCACCTCTTTAGCCCCTCTCCAGCTCCTCCCAGCTTGTTGGAGCTCGCCGTCCTCCGAACCCGCCATCTCCAAATTTCACCTTTGCTTGCCGCAACAAAGCGCATCCCCCGGCACGAGACAAGACTACCTCGACCGTACATGTCCCGTTTCCGAAATCTGCGACTGATATAAGATCAAACAAATACTCCACTTTTCTCCTTTGCCCCGCCGCACCTCCGAGCCCGCTCCGGCACACCGAGTCGCCACCACCCTCCGCCCCGGCCATGGTCAAGCCACTGTCCTTCAAGGGTGACAAGCCCAAGAAGCGCAAGCGCACGCGCGTCGCCGACAACGACGACGACGACACCGGCGCTGCTGGCCCCTCCTCGGCAAGCAAGCAGCTGCGAAGGGCCGACGAGGCAGGCGACGAGGCCGCCCCCGACGACGACACCTGGGTCGCGGCCGACGCGCCGTCCGACGTCTCCGGGCCCGTCATGTTCGTCCTGCCGACGGAGCCGCCCTCGGCGCTGGCCTGCGACGCCAGCGGCAAGGTCTTTACCATTGCCGTCGAGAACATTGTCGACGCGAACCCGACCACGGCCGAGCCGCACGACGTTCGGCAGGTCTGGGTCGCGAACCGCATCGCGGGCACGGAGCATTTCCGCTTCAAGGGACACCACGGGAGGTTTGTACCTGGCTCTTCCCTTCTCTTCTCCTCTTGCTGCATTTACTTTTGCCAGCTTGCTGATGCGTTCCCCGTCTTGTTAGATATCTCGCATGCGACAAGATTGGCCTGCTGTCGGCGCACTCCGAAGCCGTCTCGCCGCTCGAGACCTTTAGCCTCGTCGCCACGGCCGACACGCCGGGCACGTTTCAGGTGCAGACGCTGCGCGACACGCTTCTCTCGGTCAAGCCCGCCGCGGGTGGGCGCGGCGACGAGATTCGCGGCGACGCCGACACGATATCCTTCAGCACCACGCTGCGCATCCGCATGCAGGCCCGTTTCAAGCCCCGGCTCAGGGCGTCCAAGGAGGAAAAGGCCCTCGCCAAGATAAGCCGGCGCGAGCTCGAGGAGGCCGTCGGCCGTCGGCTCACCGACGACGAGGCCAAGAAGCTCAAGCGGGCGCGGCGCGAAGGAAACTACCACGAAACGCTGCTCGACGTAAAAGTAAAGAGCAAGCACGACAAGTTTAGCTGAAAAGGAAGGGGGATATCATGTTTTCTCTACATATCTACCATTATCTGGGTACTGTTTTCTCTGCATATCTACCGGTGTCTGGGTATTTTTTCCGAGGGTTCATGCTCACAGTGATCATTACTGCCATCCTCACCCGGCCAGATCTCATATGCAACAGAAGCCCGGCATCGTTCTCATCGGGCCGGGCATTAACCCTACTGCCCCCATCCTCGGACGTGGCCGTCTTCTCCGGCGGTAAATACGACTTCTTCTCGGTCAAAGAAGCAAAAGGATCGCACAATCTCTTCTCCGTGAGCGCCCGGCAACCCAACGCTGTTCTGCACAGGCGTCACTTTCTGGCCGCCGCGGTAGTTGGCCAATGAATGGAGCTCAAAGTTGTTTTTACTATCGAACCCGGCAACATGTTAGTAAGCTGTGCAAATAAGAAAGAAGAAGCCCGAGGAAACATTGTACGGGATGTACAAGACAGAGGGTAGGTAGCAAAAATAAAACTTACTCTTGTGAACCCGCTCCAATGACGGCACCGCCGTCCGTCCTCATCGTCACGTTGGCCACGTACTGGCACCTCAGGAGCTCTCGCAAGTCGCCAAAATCATGCGTCGCGTCGCCGCCGACCGTCTCCTCGGCCGCGTCGTAGAGGGCAAAGCGCTCATCATGGGACAGCGCAAACACCTCGCTCGACTTGCCGAGGAACGCGGCGCGGTGGATCGAGGCGCCATGGTTGAATGTCTGCACCGTTACCTCGTCCTCGTCGGCGATGCGCGTGTCGTGCACGCTGACCAGGCCGTCAGTCGAGCCCGACAGGAGAAGCGCGGGCTGCGCGCGGTGAAAGTTGAGCTCGGTCACGTCGTCGCTGTGGACTTCTTGATAATGCGCCTTGGGTGTGGATGCGGTTCCAATGTCCCTGTCGAGTGAAATCGTTAGCGAAAGCTTATAAATATCT
This sequence comes from Akanthomyces uredinophilus, assembly GCA_030778065.1. NCBI lineage: Eukaryota > Fungi > Ascomycota > Sordariomycetes > Hypocreales > Cordycipitaceae > Akanthomyces > Akanthomyces uredinophilus. The sequence continues at coordinate 71,964 of JAPFRW010000193.1, read as the reverse complement.
CTTTGTTTCATGTCTAGCGAAACGGATACTAGAAAACTGCTGGGCTTGAAAACAGCAGCGTGCGTACCAGAGATATATGGAAGCCATGTGGTCTTTCAGTTCCGTGCCGACGGCAATTGTATTGGTTTCCTGGCTGCACGCGAGGGACAGGATCGGCGCTCCGCTCGCTGCAAAAGAGGCATTCTACATTAGCACTCCAGAATCTCCCAATGTACACATAGTCCAGGGGCTAAAGACTGACCTTTGTAATGGGCCACTTTGGCCGAGGCGCCCTTCATCTTGGGATCCCACAGCGCGACCGTGCCGTCCTCGCCCGCCGTGCACACAAACCCGCCCGTCAACACCCGCATCGCCGTCACGCTCGCGCCGTGCGCCACCGGCCAGGAGGCAATGGGACCGTCGCTGAGGCGCGTGGGGTCGAGCAGCGAGAGCACATTGTCCGTCGAGATGGCCGCCAGGCCGGCCGTGGTGTGCGCAATCTCGGTGACGTAGACGGGCTGGCCGCGGCCGAGAGGGTGGCTTTCGAGATTGCGAAGCTTATACATGATGTCGTTTTAATTTTAGTTTTGTGATATGAATAAATTTCAGCAAAGGGGTCCGATGTACTGCCTGCTTATCCCTGACCTTGGTCTCGAGAGATGGCGGGCGATGAGGGCGTAAAGCCAATTTGATTGGTTTGGCAGTTCTGCCCGTCGTTGGTAAAACCTCTCTCAAGGGATCGGGGGAGAAATGCGTTCCTTTAAAATCCACGTCTGTTCTTGGGCTCAGTGCATGTAGGGCGTTGTAGTCTGGGAAAGAACGGCTGAGTTGTTCATCTCAAGTTCATGGTGATGGCCCGCCTCGATCAAGATTTGTCCTGGTGGAGCTCCAACCACTACCAAGTCGTTACCGCGTCCGAAGCTGACAATGTCATTTTCCGATCATGGCAACGATGTCGTGTTTTGGATGTACAGCATTGTTGCGATTTTCATGCGCATTTTCTGATCTCCCATATAAATCAGTCGATTCTACTTTGATTTCTGCCCACAGAGCGAGAACTTATACAGAATGATAGGGAATGCAACAGTCTACAAGTCATTATTTCTGACACGCCAACTTGTCGAATACATTCTGATAACTCAAGCGTCTATTCAATGCTGGGTAAGTCACCAATGACTGCCTTTGCGGCTGCCGACTCTTCTTCAGGTAGGGTGTCCAGAAGCGAGTACAGACGATGCACTAGCTGCTTCCCCTGCGCCAGCCTCTCGCTCGACATTCCCTTTTCCACAACTGCAGCACGCAGAGCTTGGTCTGCGGGCAGAAAATGGTTTTCCAAGTTGAGGCGCGACTTTGCCAGCCAGGCTCTCGTCTCGGAGCGTTCGTTCCATAGCGCCCGGGCTCGGAGATACATGATGTAGGCGACGACCCAGTCGCTGGCCACGTAAGGGTGCGGGATCGGGCGGCACAGCCCGTTCTTGAGCGCCTCGTCGTCGTCCGTATAAGCGCTCTCGATGTGCGCGATAAAGGCCGCACTAAAGACTTGCTGGCAAGGCCGCACCGGCTGCAGACGCAGCGTCCGCCCCTGGAAGACGGGCACAGGGTCCAGCTTTGCCAGGCCGTCCGTGGAGCAGTTGATGTAAAGAGTTCCTGGTTTCGGCTTGTACGAACCTTTCTGTAGGGTTACCTCGTTTCGGCCGATGGACACGACGCGGCCCTTGCGGACAATGTTTTCAATCTTTCTAATCTCGTCCAGTTCGGCCACTGACACCGTAGCGCAGCGGTACATTTCGGGCCGAACGTCGCTCGACAGACGCATAGATTCTCCTCCCTGCTCCATCTTATCCAAATAGTCATCGACGGACTGAGAAGTCGCTGCGGCTTGCGCCACAAGCTTAAGAGTCCCGGCCCGCCTCTCGCTGAACAGATCGCCAGGCTGGAGACTCGCACGGTCCCGGAGCCACGCATCGCGAGGCATAATCCACGTAATTTGGTCCTGTGGCACACCGTTCTGTAGAAGCCACAAACATGTGTCGATTCCCGTCTTGCCTGCCCCGACGACGGTGTAATTACTTCGTCCTTCCTTGAGATTGACCAGCTCGTTTGGTGTGACCAGGTCAACGCCTGGGGCCACCTCGTACCTGGGTGGCGCCATGGAAGGGACGCTGACCTTCATATACGTGGCATCCACAATCTTGGTCTTCTCTCCAGCTTGGTACGTCTTGCCGGTGACGACGGAGCGGAAAATGCCGTCGCCCGCATACTCGCACTTGGGGTAATAGCCGACGCGACCGCTGGGCAGGAAGTGCTGGTGCACGAGCTGGTGGTAGTAGGCGAGGACCTCTTGGGAGGTGGCCAGCTCATAGAGGCCCTTGTTCATGCCGTGCTTGTCGACTTGGTCGCTGCCGAGGGCCTTGGAGTCGACCCCGTAAAAAGCAGACGGCTGATGAAGGTGAACGAAAGGGTACGCGACGGTCCAGTGCCCGCCGGGGGCGTGATATCGATCGACAATGGCCATGGTGGCTTTGCTGTCGCTTAGCATAGTATCAGCAAAGGCGAGACCCATGGCGCCTGCGCCAATAATCAGGTAGTCGACATTGATTATTTCAGACATGCTGCAAGTAGATGAAAACGGACAAGGGAAACAAGATTGTGATGGGCGGGACCGGTTGTAATAGCCCAAGACTGTCAAAAGAGACTTCTCAGTACCCTGGGTCTATTATCTTTAAGCTTATACAAAAGTATATAGAACAGATAATTGCGTTGCGAAATCAGGACGTAATTTCGCTTCTGCAAAGCGGCGCTACTTATACTCGGACCATATCAAGCAGAGCCCCACGGACTCGGATTTCTATGGCATTGCCATACAATTGTCGGGGTAGTACCCCTGTATTCAACAGTGCAAAGCTTGTTCTCCCCAACATCTGCCTCCGGGCCAAGCGAAGTCCCACCGAGGTGGCTCAGATGAGTGGCTCAAAGTACGAGTGTCCGGGCATGGCTAGGAACGGCATATTCGCGGCCATGACACGGCCGCGGCTATATCAGTGAAGTCCGACCATCCGGCCATGTAGTCTAAAAGCTGTGTATGTACATTAAAAGTGCGAGGACTGTTTTCGAGCCAGAATTTGACACCCGCTCCAATTAGAAATTCGCTTGCTCCATGCAGCTCGAATGTGAATGTTGAGCACCTTTGCGCTTTGTATAAGCGGACGAGCAGCTAGCCGGCCTCCCCTCCGCTGCCTCCCGAGGTATGCGGCCTGCGACATGCCGTAGCACTTTGTTAGAAAACACCGTTTGCGGGGCATCTTCAACAAGCCGTCTTCATGGCTGTCGCCGACTGAGATTGTCCGAGTCCGACTTCCTAGCTCTAACTATTCCACTGCCAGAGCATAAAGTCCGGCCCCGATGCTGCAGCTCCACTCGCATGGGATCTGCCGACTCTCAGCTCTGATTTGGCAGATTGTACATGACAACATGTTGCCTTTTCGCTTCTTGTTAAGCTTGCTTCAGCCTCAAGCTGCCTGACTTGCGAAATCCGCGCTTCATTCACCGTGTTCCGTGTTTCTAATCGCGGCCGTCACCATCACGGCCGCGACTGAGACTTGTGAAGCCGCGTGAAACAGAGGTCATAGGAAAAAGTAGTTATGTGGTTTATTTCTCGCTGCTATCGTACATTTGCGCCTCTTTTTATCTGGTTTCCCCTGGTCGATTATTAAGTGAGTCCGCAGATCAACTCAGCATCATAGCCAAAGAGGATGAGCCTGCCTGTAAATGTTCCAAAAAACGCCAAATATGAGTGCAATGATCAGGTATTTCCCGCTGATTTGAATTTTATGTTCCTTTTCCGTTTATTGATATCCGTCAGGGTGGCCCGCAAGCTTTTTCCGAGCTATGACTCCTCCGAGTGTACCGCGCGCGCATTGATGGCTTGGAAAGCTCGCTTGCCGACTTCGTAGCTGCTAATCATAATGGCACAGGCGGGCGCAACTTTGAGTGTTCGAGGAATCCAGCCACTCCAGAGACCGGCGACTCCTTCAGTCTTGAAAATGTGCCACAAAAGTCGAATCATGTGTTGCTCTTCTGGGGCGGTCCCTGCTGCTGCACCGACTGCTTTCCGCACGGTACCGTCGTTGTAGATTTGCGTTCTCGTCTTGCCGACATCAAAGGGCATGGTGACAATGGATGCAAATGCGCCAGAGAGTGCACCGGCCGCAAAGCTGTCGAGAAAGGTCTCGGACTGTTTCTCGTTGCTTTGCGAACGACGTCGGGCAGTCAAAATGTCCTCATCGCGCGACAGTGACCGGCCTCGTCGCTCTTCACGCATGTCGGTGAATTTGGCGCGCAGCGTCTCGTAACCCCACCAGTAGAGTCCAGAGAATGGCACATCTCGCCAGAGAGTCAAGTTGAATCCTCTCCAAAGTGAGGTATAGCCCTGAGTGGCGACCATGGTTCTTATGCCTCCCAGCGTCTCCATAAAGTGGCCAGAAGCGGAGCCTCGAAATGCCTGGATGCGAGTACGGAAAAGCTCAATGGGGTTGACCGCAGCGACGGCGATCACTCGAGCAATAGAGCCGGCGGCCAGCGGCGCATAGTCGGGTGATAGGTTCGAGAGGGGACTATTGGGATTGTATCGCAGATAGTCATAGCCAGTAAAGTAGATAATGTTGGCGGGTATGGTCATGACTAGAGTCGGGGACAGCCCGCGCCACAGTGTGGCGACGCCTTCGTTCTGGGCAATCTTGCGCAGACCATCTATCGTCGACTTGTACGTCTTCTTTTCGACTTCTTGTACAGCGCATTCATGAGCGCGAGCACCGGCCATACCAGCCGTGATGCCCTCGATTTGCGGCGCAGCCAAGCAGATTTCGGCATTGTTGCCAGCAAAGAAGACTTCGCGGCAGCATGCTGTGACTCCAAGATTGGCGGTTTGGATCGGGGTGAGAGAATGGGGCGTCAGTGTGAGCTTGGAAAAATCGACAGCGGAGACGGGAGGCTTCTGCGACTGGAGTCGGACTCGGACGACGTCGAGGGGGGTAACTAAGGAACTCTATTAGCGGGTGATGCATTTCGCAAGCATCGCAAATTCGACGCACCGAGCAAAGAGGTGATGAGACTGCCCGTCAGTGCAGAGACCATGGTTTGCGCAGGCGTGACCCGTGGTACGGGCGGCAGGACAGGCTCTATCCTGTCATGGTTTTGAGGTGTGATGTCGGCCGTGGCCAGCTGCAGGCTGGTGGGAGGGCGGCTCATGGTGTCCGTTGCCTCTGGCGGCACCGACCGTGAAAGATGCGGGCCGTCAAGGTGGACGGGAGCTCGGCCGAAGCGAGACGGCGTTTGCGACGAAGGTGTTGGCAGAGCAGGAGAGACGTCGTGTGTCGGGCTGGAGGCGTAGGATGTCGAGGTGAGGGGTGAAACTCGATGCGCAAGGTATAAAAAAGGAGCCAAGAAGCGATTGATAAGATGACTGGAGAAAGAGGAGTCGCGAATATGTTGAGGCAAAGGCGCGGAGGTGGATGTCGACTGGCAGCGGGCCAAAAATTTGGTGGATTTCGCCTCCCCGTGGCCGGAGGCGAGAATAAGTTACGTTAGCGCAACTCTCCCTACGTAATGAGCTGGTAACTCGGGCATAGCTTGCTGCAGGACAGTGCAAGCTCCGACAGCGCCGCGCGCGCAGCAGGGCTGTGAACCGTGTTAGGACCGGAGGTGTGCAGAAGCGTGTCTCACTAACAGCGGCCGTACCTGGCGCCCCTTGAGGACTCGGATCCTCGGCGACGGCTTGGCTGCCATAGATCGAGGTGCTGAGCTGCGCCCCAAAGCCTGACTAATCAGTTGCTGACGGCGCTGAAAATAGCGCTATAACGAGACAAGACGGTGCCAGGTCCCCTAAATTACGGCGCTGTTTCTTTCTCTCAGAGGCCGGCTGTAGGGGCTTTTTAGGCTTTGGGTAGGGGATTGCTCAGTACAATTTCGTCAGGGCAGCTACAGCCCATCTTCCCCGCCACTGATCCCGTCACCTTTCTCGCCGGTGACGCATTGCATCGAACCTCGAAAATCAACCCTCTTTTTGTTAGCCCTGCATCGAGAAAATCCACTTGCCGATATCCCCTACGCTTTCTTCTCAGTCCTCACCATCTGTCACGCCGTTCTCACATACCAGCTTCATCTCACACCGCGTTCCCCATTGCCTAACGCATCCCTAGCCAGCAACATGTATTCCTTATAAGCCGATCTTCTCCTTTGTGCTCATACTACGACGCTACCTGCCTAAACTCTGACGGCTGCGCACCGATAAGAGCACAGCCAGTCTAAATAGTTCTGTCGGATCCCACCTACAACCCCTCCCATCACATCCATCATGTCGTCTGGTGATGGTCTCGACTCTGAACTTGAGTCGTTCAGAAAGCAATGGCTCTCCGATCTTTCAACCCAAGGCGGTCTTCAATCTGCCGACACGATAGCACACTCATCTTCGTTTGCCAGCCAGCGTCGCCGTCCGAGCCACAGTCGACGCCATGACGGATCGCAGCAGTCATTTTCTTCTTCGTCCGCGCGGCCTGGGCTTTTGAAAAAGACCAATGGCCCTCCCAGCCCCACGGCCGCTCGCCGAGCTCTCATCTTGGATGAGGGCTCGGATTACGTAGGGGGCCGCTCGTTCGATGAGCCCGCGCCGCCACTTATCGTTTCCTCAGAAGCCAGGACACTTGGCAGCAGCATCGATGCCGCAGCTAAACCCAAGGAAGCGAAGCTGGTATCGGCTCTCGATCATTTTGAGGAGGCCATGGAAAAAGAATCCGAGGGCAACATGGGCGACAGCCTGCAATTATATCGAAAAGCTTATAAAGTATGGCAATGCTTTGAACTCACCTCCACAACCAGTAACTTTGCTTACGATGATAGATGGATCATGGCGTAGAGCGCAGATATCGTGAAAAGCATTTCCCAGCAGGGGCACCCAAGGCACCGGTTGCCCAGCCATCTCCATCCAATACGGCAGCATCAGCGCCCTCCGCCTCCAACGCACAGCCAGCAGCTGAGGCCGAAGCCGCGCCGCCCCAGACCTTTTCAGAGCTTCTGTCTGGCTTCGCCGCACTCCAGATCGAGCCTGCTGTCCCGGACGTCGAGGGTGCCCCCGTCCCTCCCTGCCCCATTGCCGATCTCCCCGACGAGCTCCTCACGCACATTATGCACGATGTCGCCGTGGCGGACATCGCCGAGTATGTCCGTCTCTCTCTCGTCTGCAAGCGGCTGGCGTATCTTGTTGCCAGCGAACAGCGCATCTGGCGGCGCGTCTGCCTCGGCGGCGAGTTTGGCTTCGCCGGCATGCACTACCACTGGAGCTGCGGCATCGAATGGGGTCCTCTATCTGCAGACTCGGAAGACGAGCAAGATGACGAAGATGACAGCTCCGGTGCCGTGTCTGACAATCCAGACGACTCTGTTGCTCTTTCTCCTCCCCGACTCAGCCCGCACGAGCGCATCCAGCGCCGACAGGCCAAGTCGCAGGCCACGACGCTCTCCCTCACGCCGTCCGTGTACCCGACGTGGAAGAAGATGTTCCGCAACCGCCCGCGCATCCGCTTCGATGGGTGCTACATCTCCACCGTCAATTACGTGCGCTCTGGGCAGGCGTCAACCAACCAGCTGATCTGGGGCAGCGCGCCCATACACATCGTCACCTACTACCGCTACCTGCGCTTCTTCCGCGACGGCACCTGCATCAGCCTGCTCGCATCCAACCCGCCCACCGAGGTCGTCCACTTCATGACGCGCGAGGGTCTGCGCCTGCACCGCGGCGACACCAGCCAGAACAGCCACCTCCCCAGCGCCGCCATGCGCCTCGCTCACCGCGGCCGTTGGAAGCTCTCCCCACCCGGCCACGGCGCCGCCCCCGGGACCCGGGCAGCCGGCGGCAGTACCGGAAGCGGGCCAGGTGCGCCGAGTGGTGACGACGATCTCTCCATTGAGACGGAGGGCGTCGGCACAAAATATATTTTCAAGATGGACCTGCAGGTCCGCAGCGCGGGCAAGGCCACGGCGTCGCGCAACAACAAGCTCGTGCTGTCGGGCTTTTACAGCTACAACAAGCTGACCGAGGACTGGGCCGAGTTTCTGCTCAAGAACAACAAGCCGTTCTTCTTCAGCCGGGTGCGAAGCTACGGATTGGGCGACTAATAGATGAATGTCAAATACAAGACTTTTTAGATGTCATTTTGAATACGCACGGTATATATATACATATATTTCAATATCAAATCGAAAGAAACCACAGGGTATATCCATGCAACCATCACGTATTGTCAAGCCGATAGCCACACTGCAGAATTTCACACAAAGAGTTTCATTGTTCGCAGTCTAGACGAGAAACTTGGCACTACATCGTCCAACAAGTCAATGGGAAAATAAAAGGTAGAAATAAGATTTGGTATATAACAAAAGCAATTGTCCTAGGCTAAGGGCGGAGAGGAAAGAAAAATGGTTTCGTTTGGAAAGAAACCTCGAGGCTGTACAGCAGCGCTTTTCTTTGCCCATGCAAGTAGTGAGACGTCTTTATGCAGACTTTTGTCTCTAGTGTGAATAATGATAAGGAGCGTGTTGAGCACAGTGTGCCCAGAGTATGGTTTCCTCCATCTGGCATCCATGAGAGGTAATATGTACAAAAAGAAATGTCGCCAAGTAGACACCTTTCCGGAAAAGCACAGGAGAGTACGTAGCTTCTAGCGTATTCTCTTGCCGTCAATGAACCGAGGCGTGTTGGGGTCGTAGTATCTCTGCTGCTGCTGCGGTGGCGAGGCCGACGCCTTGCGCGCCTCAAACGCGGCACGCTCGTCCTCGTCCATGGTAAAGGCCTTTTTGAACCAGCCAAACGCGCTCTTCTTCTTCTTGAGCTGCCGGTCCGTCGTGTTTTGTGACATGCCGCTTCTCGAGGTGTGATTGCGGTCCATCGGCGGTCGCGCGACCGAAACGCTGCTCATGTTTGTCATGGCGCCGAGCGGCGTGGGCTTGTGTCCCATCTGCCCCGTGCCGGGCCGCTGCTGCTGCTGCTGCTGCTGCGGTCCTGCGGCGGTGTGTGGCCGTTGCTGGAGCGGCGAGTGCGGCGAGGCCCGGACTGGCTGAAAGGCGTGATGCTCGGAAAAGGGCGACGGCGTAAAGGTTCGCAGGTCAGAAGTCGGTGTGTCCAGTGGCGAGGCGCCGCGAGACCGTGGCGGCGCGCGGCTGTAGCCATTTTCCGGACTTCGCAGGTCGTGCATCGAACTAGTGGTTCGGGGCGTCCCAAAGGCCGAAGAGGGCACATACAGCGGAGAATCAGGAGTGGAAGTAGGAGGGATTTGAATAGAGGTGGGCGGGTTGGTTATGCGATCACGCAGAGAAGGCCGCCTGCGGAGAGGTGCGGGCTCGGCAGACGACGGGGATGCTATCAGCATGGGCGAGGGAACCGGGGCAGGAGGCTGCGGGGTATACGTTCGGGGCTGGAGCATGTAGAGCGATGCATCCTCGGATGCAGCCTCGCTGCGTGTCTCTGGCAAGTGAATTGTCGGAGAGTCTGCTATCGTTTCTGAGCGTGGTTTTGACGAGACAGATGCATTGTCACGGTGTCGATTATTAGTTGGCGGCAACAAGGGCAGACCTCCTGGGAGCGGAAAGAATAAATCATCGTCGTCATCCTCGTCTCCCTTGTTGGATTCGTTGGGTGTCAGTGACAGTGAATTCGGGACATATACTTGGGAGACTGAAGGGATGGTTGATTTGGCATGCGAATGGCGGGAGGGCGGTGGCGAGGGAGAAGCGCCATTGACGGATTTGTGAGTCGACGGCGGTAGAGGTGTTCCAGCGGGTGTGGAAAACGGCGCTACAGAGGTCTGCAAAAAGAAGCAATTAGTCGGGCCGTATTGGAAATGCAGACCAGGCGAGCAACTTACCCAAGTTCTTCGGCTCACTTCACCAGCCTTGCTCTCCATCTCGGTGATGATGGTCATGAGTGTCATGATGAGACCATTGATCTCCTGGGCGCGATCATTCATGTCTTCAAATGCATTCAACCATCCATCAGTGTTGCCCTTCATAGCATCAAAGACGTCGATGAGATCGGGCTGCTCCTCGCGCCAGCCACCGTCGGCCTGGTCGTTGAGCCAGCTGGCGAAGACTGTGCTGCCTCGAAGGCCAGCTTCGATATCGTCGTCCCACTGTCGCATGGCGGCGTTGGTTCGGGTGAGTATGCCGTCTATCCTTTCATTGCCATCGAGAATCTCGGCGCGAAATTTGCGGTCCTCCAGCAGTTGCTCAAATACGGTAATGTTCTCCATGGGCAGTTTGAGGTGCTGGATTCGCTTGGTCAAGTCGCCCACAGCCTGGTTCAAATCTTCGAGGGTGACTTCGAGAAATTCGTCGATTTCGTCAATATGGCCCTGGAGAATGCCAATGACCTGCGAGTTACTATTTGCCATGCCGTTGAACATGAGGTAGACACCAAAGGAGATTTGGGCAACTAGCTTCATGACCTCGTGCTGGGTTTGGCCTGGTCGATATCGCCACTTGATATCAAAGGGTTCTGCGTCCTTGTCTTGGCTGAGGAGTAGTTCACGGCGAGACTTGGCGTCCATCTCTTGCAGCTTTGGTTTCTGCACAGCCGTTCCCTCGGTGGCTTCTCGTAGGGATTCCGCAAAAGCATCCTGGAATGCTGGGATAGGATGTTCCGGTGCAGAGTCGTCTCCTGTTGAAGGCGAGTCCTGCGCGTGGTGAACGCTCTCGAAATCCGATTCGAACGATTGCGCAGAGGGCTGCCGCGAGTGTTGTGTATTTCTTGATTCAAGGTGTTGTTTACCAAGTTGCTGAAGCTCTTCTTGTTGCCTCCGAGGCGGGGGTTGAGAAGGACGCTCGGTTTGTGCAGAATCTGGGCGGTGCTGTTGGGGCGAGTGTGACCTGCTTTGGTAGGCTGTCGGCTGCAGCGTCTCCCCGGATAGTTCGTGCGTTGTCTTTGGTGAGTGCAGCTTTGGCGTGCCATTGCCCTCGGTCTCGTTGGTTTCATCGTCGTCACGGCCGAAGTAGTCGGCAAAGGGGTCGTTGAAGGAGCCAACCTCTCCATCATCAAGCGAGGGAAGGAGAACGATCTGGAGGCCACCCTCGTCAAATTGGAGAGGGGGGAGCTGAGCCGCCGCCATGGTTGAAGGCTGTCGAGACGAGGCGCTGTCCGGGGCGTTGGGGACGAGCAGCAGCCCCGGCTAATGGGAGGTCTGCGCGTAGCAGAGCCGGCGCAGGGAGTCGCGGAGAATTTCTGCTGAGGTTACAGGCGTACAGGCATCGATCTGCGCAGTCTCAGGTTATGGTGAGCACTGAACACTGCATGTGCAGATGGTAACCGCGGAGGTGGTCTGCCGCGTAATCACAAGGTCGAAGTGGCCTGGGCGGATTGGAGACAACAGAGCGCGCGAGGATCGGTAGCTGGGCAGAGGCGATAATGCCAATTGCTGACTCGAGGCGAGGATCGACGTGGCCGACTTTGCGGTGCCTGAACTGCGACCTGACTGCGACCTGGAGTCCGGGGCAGGCGGTGGTGCGAGGCGAGAAAAGGGTTCGCCGTGGTCCGGCCGAGATGACGACTAGATAGATATTGGCGTCAAGGACGTTGAAGAGGCGCCGGCGCAAGAAGACTCGACTCGCAGCCAAGGAGTAGTTTTGTAGTTAGGTAGGATTGAAGAAGGGAGAAAAAGGCGAAATCCCAGCAACGGCTCCAGTAGACGCGGACAGGGACGATAACGGGCTTGGGAGACGAGGTATCCGTACTGGTAGGGGGGGTGGCCGTGGGGTGGCCCAACGAGGGGAGAGGAGAGCGAGCAGACGGGTGCCACTTTGTGTGTGCATGTATGTACCAGTATGTAGGTAGGTACCTCCGGAGTGCAGGACTGGTCATATCAGCTGGGAAAGAGCTTCAAGTGCTACAAGGTAACCACAAGGGCTGCATGCAAATACTTTCTGTCAAAAGCTGCATATGCATGGTTCGCAAGCTCAATCACGTATCCGGTACCACTGCTCTGGGCTCAAGACTGAACATACAGCGATTACTTGGCGGCGTTGTGGGAAGCCAAATGAAGCAACAGCAACGAATGGCTTGAGATGGCCCGACGCGGTCACGGTGGAGTGGCTGGCAGGCTGGCTACCTACAGGTGTTTGCGGCGTTTCGGGGCGTTTTTTAGGGAGCAACCCGAGCTAAATTGGGAATCTTCAGCAGGCACCCAGGTGCCAGGCACCGTGGCACCCAGGAAGCGGCACAGGCGGGCGTACGGGGGTGAGATGGGCGTGTGGGCGTGTCCTGGGGGGGTGGTCCAGTATATTTTAGCGTGCATGGCAGCATGGTCTTGAAAAGGTGGGCCTGTGGACATTTGCACAAGCCCAAGGTCAGGTCAGGTACGGAGCGGCGGCTTGGGCGGCCACGAGCACAAGGGCGGCCACGACGCATAGTTGCGCAACAAGCCTTTATTTGCGAGGGATCTGGTTAAAACATGAAACACATCTATCATCAGTCACACGAGACATGGATCATTTCCACTTCTTCTTTTCCTCTTTGGCTTTCTGCTCCCTCGCCTGACCGAGCAAAAGGCACCATCAATCGCCATATCAGACAGCCTCCCGCAGTTGCAGTGGGCGCCCCGGCCAACTAACGCAGTAGCATCCCGCTAACGCAGCTGACGCTCGCAGAATTCCACACTTGAGACAGCCTCGCTTCTAAATTTGTTCCCCTGACGAAGCTCAGCACGCGTGGTGGCGTCCCTTGTCTTGCCGTGCGACTAACTAGCACCGGCACGTCAGTGTACGCGACCTGCATGACTTGAGCTTCTCTTTTTTCCTTTTTCTTCTGCCCCTTGGGCCTATTACCCTTTTCGCCCAATCCCATCCGTGCTCTTCAGCCATCCTTTATGCGAATCCCCTCCATCGGCTGTTGCGATCCGCCCCCCGCCCCCCCTTCCAAGGGGCCCACGGGCTTGCTAGTTACGCATGAACACGCGAGGAAACGAAACAGCTAAAAGGCAGTAACAATAAACTTTGTTCAAGGTCGGGCCATTCACCATCACAGCGGCTTTGCTGGGGCACACAGCGATACGAGCCAGCCGTCATAGCGCTGTTGCACTTCCACTGATCATCGTCCATCTTAAATAACTTCAACGCCGCTGGTTGGCGCTCTTCTTGGCCGAAGCTTGCCATCCATCTTAAATGAATACCCCCCTGCCGCTCCCCTGGCCGAAGCTCACCTCACCATGCTGCCATGCATGCTGCATGCAGCCCGGCAGTCTCCCCTGGGCTAGCAAGGCTGGGTAGCGGCTGCAAAAAGCCTGTCATTCATTGATGATATTAGACAATAATATTGCTGATGCGCCTCCCCCTCGACCATACGGACCCAGCACACCAGTTGGTGGCTTGCTGCTATCGATACTACAACCTGACTGCATGCCTGGGGAGATGAGCAGCCCCAGCGCCCCTTCGAAACATGACACCAAATCTTTTCAGGGGCAATATATCTCCTCAACGTGTTCCGTACGGAGTATGAATTACTTAATCTGCCCATCTCGTTCCTTATGCCGGGCCTTTCGGTGCGCCTCCCGCCGCCTGCATTATTGCCCCAGCATCGCCATATGAAACTCGGTCAACGGGCAATGCCCGCGAGCCCCGAAGCTGTGGACGCATGCGAGGCTCCGCGATGGAACTGGCTCTGTTCCTTTTCTCTCGAGTCTGACAGCAGTACTCGCTCAATTACGCGACAAACCCGTAGATGGAGCTTGTCAAACCTGTCCGCATTTTGATAACTAGTTGCACATCGTTTTGCACAACCCAACGTGTATGCCATGGCCAATCAACAACTCCCGATGACAATTTCAAGGCTTCGTTTTCGTGCATCGCGCCACGCCACCGAGATGGAAACTCTAATAGCGACTTCGGCATATCGACCGGACTCTCGATTAATTAGCACTATGTCATTGCCCATGATACTATCCATGGCCAAACTTACCGAACTTGTCTTGGCAACTTGTTGAATCTGGTCCACTGTTTGATGAGATATGATGCCATGAACCACACGCGCTGTACCTTGTCTTCGGATGAAACTCCTTTCGAATGAAGGAACCTCATACGGGTACGCCCGAGAGAGCATCATCTTCTGAAACGGCGCCCGGAGCCGTGCATCCAGCCACGGTTCGTCCCGGCCGTGTTTGTCGCTCAAATGACGCGCGAGGCATGCTCTCGCAGAGCACATGTGCTGACTATGGAGCTTTCTTTCTTTTCTTTCTCTTTGCAACTCTTTTAATGGGTTAACGTCCTCTGCATTGACTTTGCTTCTCGCTAGGGCTAGTGTTGCAGTGTCCTTGTATGTCTCTCCGGTGACACTATTAATAACCCTAACGCTTGGTGTGCAAGTGTGGTCTCACGGATCAGCATGGGCAGTTGACAGGCACGACACCAGGTGCTAAAAATGGACAATCTAGCTGCAGATGAGCCAGGAGCCGCCAGGCGATCATGGCCCAGTGCAACAGTCGTGATTTGGGGGCGCCGGAGCGTTGCCGGGAGCTAGGACTTTGGTTCGAAACATGACGGCAGGGGTTCATTTGTTTTCTTTCTTTTTTAAGGTTTGTAAATGCCGAGATTTGTGACGACGGCTGTCGCAGGCACTTCATCACCGGACTGTTTACTCTCTGGAGCACAAGTTCGACGGAAGCAAAACTGTCATGAGAGATTCATCTCGGCACTTCTCTTCTTGGCACAGTCTATCCCTACTTAGACGTGCCCGATATTTGTATATATCTGTTCTATTAATGAACCAACAAAAAGTGACAAATGGTGTAAAAATCCAGTCGCACGGACTCCTGTGAGGTACAGCAGGCCCCCACTGAGGACCCCGGGCTTAATCTGCGCTATCCTGTTTTTTTCTTCCTTGGCTTTGTATTTCGTTGTTGTTCTCTGCAGCTGCACGACTGACGACTGGCGGCCGTTTTTTTTTTCCCTTCTCCCTTTGGCCTTCCGGCAGTCGGGTTATCGCTCCCCGTTTCCACAAGCCGCTTCACGCGATAGGCGCATTTTCCCAACGCCAGCCCAACCTAAGAAAAAAAAAAAAGACGACAAAAAGAGAGAAAAAAATAACGACCGCTTGAGAAAAACTACATTCCGGGCATTGTTTCATCTTTTTCCTCTCTGGGCTTCTTTATCCCTTTGTCGCGGAAATTGCCGCCTCACACACGGCCCTTTTGGCATTGCGCGCCCATCAACAAGGACCAACCTTGCATCAGGGACTCGGCTCATACTGGGCACCACCATCGCCATGGCTTTCCTCCAAGCGTTCAAGTTTGGCAGTGGCCTCTGGGATCCGTCGCATCGCTACGAGACGTCCTGGCTCTTGCCGCCCTGGCTGCTCTTTGTGTGCCGTGCCCTCTTTGTACGTCAAAGGCAAACCACCCCCACCCCCCTCATCATCGCACATCTGATGAGCCAACACGGCCCGTCAATGTAACGTGATGCTGCAACCATTCTCTTCAATCTACACGTGTCTGCCAAGCTTCCCTGCAAGTATACGTACTAACCCCTTCCACCCGTCCCCTTCTAGTCCGTGTACGCATTCACGACCCTCTTGTTCAACATTGGCTGGAGCTGCACCCACGCCGACGCCGGCGGCTGCCTCGCCGCCCGCCGCTCCTTTTCCTTCTTCACGGTGCTGACGTACTGGGGCCTCGCCTTTTACTTTGCCGTCGCCGCCGCGCACACCCTGAGCTACCTGCGCAGCGGCGGCCGCGACTCGCTGCTCGCGCGCCTCCCCCGCCCGCTCCAGGCCCTGCACGCCCTCTTCTACACGTCCGTCGTCACGCTGCCCTTTCTCGTCACCGTCGTCTACTGGGCCGTGCTCTTTTCCGGGCCCTGGTTTGACCGCCGCCACGACGCCTGGAGCAACGTCAGCGAGCACGCCCTCAACAGCGTCCTCGCCCTCTTCGAGCTGCTGCTGGCGCGCGCCGCGCCGCCGCTCTGGGTCCACGCCCTCTGGCTCATCGTCATCCTGCTCGGGTACCTCGCCGTCGCCTTCATCACGCTTGCCGATCAAGGATGGTACACGTACAGCTTCCTGGACCACGACAGCGTCGGTGGTCGCGGCTACGTTGCCGCGTATGTGTTTGGGATTGCCGCGGGCATCTTGGTCATCTTTATTGTCGTTTGGGCCCTGATTCGCCTCCGCGTATGGGTCACGGAGAAGAAGCTCCGCATGGAGGGCAAGTTTGCGGGCGGTCGACACCCTCGTCTGAATGAGGATCACGAGCTTGGTGCAATGCAGCAGCCCAAGGACCAAATTGTGCAGTCTTTTGTTTAGGAGCGCTCTGTCATGATATCCAGCCGAGTTTGTCTTTTTTCATCATTACGGCGGCTTGAATCACTTTCCAAATACTTTACAAGACGATTCAGTAATGCCAATGCCATGCTAATATTAATATACAATTTCTTCAGCAAGCATCTCCGCTGTCTGCAAAGCTAACATCTCAGCGTTACACCATGGCGCTTCTCGGATTCACGAATCTCAAACATGACTTGAATGCCGACAAAAAGTGCGGAGCAAGCAGTCACCAAGAAAATGCAGCCTGTCAATGTTAGATACGATTGGTGCAGAAACACGTTGGCACGAGAGACTTACCAGACCAGTCGTGCATGATGCTCTTTATAATGCTTTCCAGGCCATCCAGACCAACGGCGAAGCCAACCAGGTTGGCCGTAATCATCATCAGCACGTTAAAGACTGCGCCGAAGCAGCAGAGCATGCGATACTCCGTAGGGCGGCTCTCCCACTTTCTCTTGGGGAACAGCGCCGTCGCAGCGAATTCCGGCAGCATGAACAGGACAACGAGCCAGCCCCAGATCAACAGCCGCAGCTGAATGTCGTGCCACAGCGCGACAAAGGTGAAGACGCAAATGTACGTGATAATCGACCGCGCAATGGCCCTCCAGTTGCGAAACGACGAGCCGCCAAGCGGCACAAAGAGGTAGCGGACGAGCCATCGGCTATACGAGCGGTGCCAGGCGCGCCAAAACTGCTGCGTGCTGTAGTTGTTGCTAACGCAGCGCGTCATGTTCTCGGGGGGGTCCATGCCGTCGACCAGCGCCCATAGACGCGAGAGTCGCCACGGCAGCAGAAGCTTGAGCCAGATCAGATGGAGGTTGAAAAATGACAGCAGACTAAGCTGCGCGGCGGTATAATCACTCCAGACGGGGCTCGCCTTGCTAATGGCTCCCACATAGTCGTAGTGCAGGATAAGCTCCATAGCCAAGAGGACTAGCACAAAGCGCACACCATAGCGAATAGTCCGTGGTTTCTCGATGCTAGATGGACGGTACTTGGCTTGTGAGATGTAGTCGTTGAATGTCATTATTGGGCCTGTGAGGTAGAGCGGCGCATAAATGGCATAGGCCACGTAGTTACGGAAAGAGTAGTCGTTGACGTCGGCGGGGATCGTGATTCTGTCCTTTTCAGATAGGCTCGCCGGGTCGAGTTGCTTCTTCTTGGGTGTATTAGAGGCTGTTCAAGAAAAGGATAGTTTGCAGGGCCTCTTACCTCGAAAATGCCGGCTTGATTCTTGTCACGGCTCCAGTAGTAGTCCAGGTTGAAGCTAATCAGGCGCAGGACTGTAATGTTGAACAGGACCTCCCAACGCGCCACGACACCGCCGAAGCTGTCCAACCATCTGCCCCATTCCATCAGCGCCGAGTCGACCGTGTGAAGATCGGCGCCGACCAGCTCAGGCGGCGAAAGCAGCGCTGCCGCCTTGCGCAGTGGATAGCCGGCAAAGATTTCGTTGGCAAAGAGCGTGCAAATGTTAAACGCCCAAGTCGCAGCGGGGACGTATGGCCGAGGGAGCTTGGTCGCCAGCTGGTAGTTGATGTACAGGATGCCAAACACCTTGAAGGCCGACACGCCATGCAGCGCAAAAAGGAACACAAAGGCAAATGCGTAGTCAAACGAGACCCTCTGCTCCATATGCGCCGCACCAATGGGCTTTTTGGAATTGATGGGCTTGACGGCGTTCCACGCCTGGCGCAGGAGCGGGTGAAAGGTCAAGAGCGCAGCCATGTACGGCAGCGTGCCGCGGAACATGTTGTATTGCGCATCGGAAATATCAATTTTTCGGCCGGGAATCCAGCCGTCGGACAGGAATTTTTCAAATTTGTGATATCTGGGATCGGAAGCTATGTAGAGCCCAGAGTTAGCTGTGTTGCCAGAAGTGTCACGCGACAACGGGCCAACGTACGCCGGGAGACGTCATAGGCGATCCAAAACATGTAAGGGACCGCGACTATGAACACGGCATAGTAGAGGTAAAACTCGGGTGTCTTCCATTTCGAGGGCTGCGCGCGGCTCTGCGCCTTGGTGACGGATTCTCGCTGAGCGACCGGGTCGTTGCGCGCCTCAATGACCGTCTTGTATGGCACCGATGAGGACGAGGTGAATCGCGTGTCGAGGGTGTCGAGGGTGTAGACCTGCTTGAGAAAGGAAAAGATACCCATTGTGGGTGGGTGAGGGCTCTCGCGCAAGACCTTTTTCTATTGCATTCTGGTAAAGAGGGGGGAAATTGAAAACGAATGCAGCGGATCCGGGGACAAAGGAGTGACGACGAGGGACAGGTTGGTGGTAACTACGTGTCTGAAGCTCCGCGGGGAGGCGACTGGCTTGGAATTCGGGGACCCCTGATTTGGCGACGCCTCGGTTGGCTGGTACTGTGTGGCGTGCGGGCCTGGTAGCTGTTGGCACTGTACGCTCGTCGTGTAAGACGCCAGCTTAGTGATGCTGTCGTAAGACAAGCAAGGCGGAATCGGATATAAACATACTACGTCAATAAAATATCGATCATCCGGGTCTAGCCTTGAAAGCAACAGGATAGAAGATGCATCCTTGTTTACAAAGAGGGCAATCGCTCCTGTACGTTCATTTCGACCAGTCTACACTAAAGGGGCGTGGTGTATTGCCTTCGGACGTATGCCATGATATAATCTACGGCCGAAACCAGTCAAAGGTATCCAAAAGATCCGAGTTGAAGAGATCAGCCGCGTCGACAAGGAAGTCAGTTTCCCAGCCCTGCACAGAAAACTCCTGGCCCGTCTCCTCCGCGGGCGGATCCAGCACACGGTCCAGCACCTGCTCTATTATCTTCTTGAGCGTCGCACTGACGCCATAGTTGGGCGCATCCGGAGGCACGGCGTTGAGACATCCAACCAGCATGCTCAGGGACTGGATCATGGTTGACTTTTTCACACCCGAGGCCCCGGACGACGCCGCCGCCGGCCGGAGCAGCTCCATGCACAAGACGCCGCCGGCCGGCGCGCCGTACGCCATGAGCAGCCAGTCAATGTCGCACATGACGCCCGTCGTCAGCTGCCGGTTTGTAAAGGGAATGAGGGACAGCTCGATAATCTCGAGGCTGATTCTCACCAGCTCCGCCGTCACCCCCTCCCTGAGCTTGGACAGCAGGCGCTCGATGAAGAAGACGTTGTGCAGGTGCTCGAGCGTAATGTGCAGCCTCGTGTAGACCTGGACGTGGTCCAGGGCCGGGTTCTGCAGATCGTCGGCCGCGTGCTTCAGGCACGACGGGAACTCGTCGTCGTACAGCGCTGTGGCCTGCCGCCGGAGCTCGAGCAGCGGGTCCTCGCACGCCATCAGCGTGTTGCGCAGCGCGATCTCAAGGATCGAGTCGCGCGTGTAGGCCATCATCATCCGGGCCCGGACCGGCGAGACGGGCAAGATCTTGTTCCCGAAGTTCCAGCCCGCGCTGCTGATGGCGGGGTACGCGGTGCCGCGCCGCGGCGGCACCTGCAGCAGCTCCTCGTCGGAAATGTCGAGCGGCTCCTCCTGGCAGATGAAGCGCCGGCTGAGCAGCGGCGGGCGGCCGGTGAAGATGGCAATGAGCTTGTCAATGTTGAAGACGCCGGTCAAGAGGCGCCTCCTGATTTGCACACACACGGAGCGATCGTCAGACGCGGCGCTGGAGGTGTGTAGGCCTAGGTACGTTGTCAGCGCAACGAGATCTCCATGAAGCCTAAAGTGACGGATATCTAAACCGAGAGAGTCAATATGTGTTTCCTTGGGCAATCCTCCAGCAATGCAATTGGGGCAAACTTACCGCCGTCTCCAGCGATATTGGACTGCAAAAGGCTCCTTTTGAAAAGCAAAAAGCAGAGCAGCGTATTTCCGTAACCTGCATTCCAACAGAGGTTGGCGCAGTCGGCGACCAATTCCTTGTAAAAGTCGAGAGCAGTCCTCCTGTCCATGTCATTTAGCGCTTTGCAGCTGCCCTTGAACGTCTCGCGCGGCAGGCTGAGCAGCCCAGAGCTCCAGTAGGCAAAGAGAATGCCGATACATTCCCAGCGCATATTGTGCCCCGAAAACTCCTTGAACCACTCCTTTGGGTCAGTGTGATCCTCTCGCAGCACGGACGCGGTGTTGAGGCACAACTTCTTGGCCATGACCGAGAGCGACTCATCGCTCCTTTCCCCGTCGAGAATGTCGCCAAACGTCTCCCATAGCGAGTGCAGCAGCCACCGCGCAGACAGCCGACACCAGGCGTCGTGAATGTTGCGATACGTCTCAAACAGGTAGTAGCTCGACGCGCGGTCGGGGATGTTGCGCAGCACATTGATGGCGGCGGCCGGCGGATCGAAATCTCGCAGCGCGGCGGGCGACGGCGCATCTCTGGCCGGCCTCGGACTGGTGGTGGCGTGACCCTCGGCCGCGCCGGGCATGGACATGAGGCGGCGCTGCGCCTCCTCCAGGTCGGTCGAGAAGCCCGTCGCGCCCATGTACCCCATCGCCTCGTACCTGACGCTCTCTGACGGGCGCGTGTCCACGGGCGCATGCTCTCGATGCGCGACCCTGGGGCTGGCGATGCTCGACGCTGCCTTCGTCGCCGCCGCCGCCGCAGCAGCAGCAGCAGCCGGCCGGTCTGGAGAGGGCAGGGCGGACGACGTGTGCTCGCGGCTGCGCGGCGGCGTCGGCGACAAGAGGAGATCCTTGGAGACTAGGTAGACGCACTTGTGCTCTATACGGCCCTTTCGGCAGCGCGAGCAGTACGGGAGCTGGTGGTCGCAGCCGACCTTGCGACCCCGGCATGGCTCGCAGGCTTGGGGCCGGCCGTTGCGCCGACGTGGGACGGACGATGCATGCGAGGAGGAACGCGCCTGGCTGCGCGGAGATAGCATGCTCTGGATGGGCGCAGGGGAGAAAGAAATCAGTAGCAGTAGCAGCGCCGCAAATTGTACAGACGCAGCGTATTTGCTATCACTGAGGATTCGAAGATCTTGGCTGATGGCTGACTGGTGGTGGCGGCGGCGGCTGGGGCGCAAGTGAGTGTCGGCATCTGGCGGCTGCAGGCTGGGGCCACCAGTGGAAGCTGCTTACAAACAGCGTTTTCGCCAGTACTCACAATGCTTCGATTCAAGAAAGAAATTTTGGCATTCCTCTATATGAGGAACTAACATCTGTCGACTTGCTCTGCTATTGACAAAAGCAGCCTTTCATTGCTCAGAGTCTCTCTAGAGGTCATCAATCATGTCTTGGATCACAGGTGTGTGATTACTGCCTGGCCCGCGTATCCCATTGCCCATCACCCATCTACACATGGCGTCGAACTAACGGGGGTCGCAACATTTTAACTTAGTCTAGCGATTGATAGCCCATTGCGCCCGGCTAGGCATATTTCGAGACCCTTTCGAAACTCGATTCAACAAACACGTGCTGCTTTCGCGATGCGAGCTGGGCGCTGGCAGCGCCACTCGGCTTGCACAGCCTCAGCTGGGAGAACGAGGCGCAGCTGCAGGGACCCTTTTAATGTCGGGAGCGAGGCGGCGAGTGGCTAGCCATCGCTGGAGGTTGAATTTGAGTTTGCCAATCTCTCATATCTCCGGTTTGACAGGGCGTGATGGCCATCAATATCATTGACAAGCCCGAGGCATTGCCACCGGCGTACGGGTCAAAGATTGAGGCATCAGTACGGAGTATAGCAGGCAGGAATAGTCAGCGCAGAAAGTCTACTGGCCGTCTTTCCCATGTCTGTGCTGACCATACCTTTTCCAATTTTACTTTTTTTTTCATTATTGTCGTTTCCATCGTTTAATGCTGTCCTCGTTCCAACAACGATGATTGGGCCTTACCGCCCGTCGACTTGGCAATCGCGCAGCCTTACCGTCGATGCAGGCCCTATACCTGTCATGTAAGACGAGCCACAGACGTCACTGACCGGTCAACATAAACAAGGGGTGTTGCGCAACAAACTAATTAACGTGTTTGGTTGACTGACAGGGATAAATCCCTGCCTCAGCCTTGTCCACCCAATCTGGGAAATCTTTGACGTCGTTACTCATCATGGAGATGGTGCTAGCCGTGGCCACGGAAAAACAAAAAAAAAATTAGAGTCTTCTCAGTAGCAGTAGGGGCGGATGGGCGGCACTTGGGTGCTTGGCGTCATCATCATTGATCTGTCTCCGTACTGGGCAACGAAGTGGCGAGGCTGAAGTGGTAGCTCGCAAACTCGGAACACATTGGGCTATTAGTCACCACGCTAGCCAGTTGTCGGTGGCTTCGGATTTCTCGTATGGATAGCAAGCGCGCAGGGTCACCAAAGGTTCGAGCAAGTGGCTCCTGACAGTTGCGTTGCGCCTTGGCCTGGCCGAGTTGCACACAAACGGCGCGTTGCAAGAGTGGTGGCTTCAGGTGTGACGGTGATGGTGACAGGCGACAACAGAGCTAAGTCACGTACCAATCCCAAGCCAAAAGCAATCTGCGCCTAGGTGACCAGTGTGCCGAAGCCACAGTCCACTGTTGCCTCAAGACAGCAGTCGTGGCCAGGCCGACCAACGCACATGGACATCACATTGGCCAAAGATGCCTTATCATTGACGCCGCTGCTTCCAGTTTTCAAGAAGCATTTCTGCAGCAATGATGACGGATACTTGAAAGCACATGTATCCCACCCAGTGCCAGCCTGATGAGAGAAGTACCTGGCCACGCTGGCCACCTAACTAACTACTGGGTAGGTACCTAGGTAGATGAATGGGCCACGAGCTGAGGACAATCTCCACAGCCATCAGCCACTAGCGAGCTTCTGGCAGCGCCCGAAAAGGCCTAATCAACGCCCTGTATTCCATCCACCCTGTGCTGTGCCACCTTGGCCACTCGCCCTGCCTCCCGCTAACAGTTTAGCTGCTCCAGAGTCCCCAGTGGTGGTGCCCCAGCACACCGGAGCCCTGGGAATAATAAGCTCAGCTACTGGTTCGGCCTGGCCTGGCCTAGCCTCTAGTTTTATTAGGGCTCTCCGGGCGTTTGGTGCAGTGCTGCATGAGGTCATGGTCCCCCAGCGTAGTTGCAGCCTGCAGCAGCTTGCAGGAACCTTCTTGCCCCCCAGACAAGATCCCTGCCTAGCGGCTTCAAGGCAGTCTCTTAGGCTGCTTGGGCCTTCCCTCGGCCCCATTCCTCTCCGTCTCCCATGATGCATATATAATTCGCGACGCCCCAGGGCCATTTAAGCCTTGGCAGTCTAGAAACATCTCATACAACACAAATAACTTTTCATCTCCATATCTTTGCAGTTGCAAAATCTTTGCTTGCTTGTTTTGCAACTTTTGTCTCATCATACAATACACAATCGCTTCATCGTCGTCTCAGTTCGACGCAGACACTTTGACGTTTGCATCCACACTCGATTCGCCACCATGAGACTCGACTACGCAGTCATTGCCCTGTCGCTCCTGACGAGCGCCTCGGCCGCGGCCATCGGTGAACCCCTAGATATTGCACGGGTCGACGTCGAAGATCACGATCTGTTCAAGCGCAAGGGTGGCGGCGGCGGCGGCGGCCGTGGCGGCGGCAGCTCTGGGGGCAGCTCCGGAGGCAGTCGCGGAGGTAGCTCAGGCGGCTCAAGCGGCTCGAGTGGCTCAGGTGGCTCTTCAGGAAGCCGCGGTGGCGGAAGTTCGGGTTCATCTGGTTCGTCTGGCTCCTCTGGCAATCGCGGCGGTTCCGGTTCATCGAGCAGCTCTGGCTCCTCCAGTTCCTCGGGAAACCGTGGCGGTTCCGGCTCCTCCAGTTCCTCTGGAAATCGTGGCTCATCAGGTTCTACAGGCAACCGCGGCTCGCCGTCCAACACAGGATCCAACGTCAACGCTGGTGGCACAACAAGGTCCGGCTCCGGTCCGCAGCCCCGTTTGGGCGGCGGCCAGTATTACGCCGGAGGCTCCCGCGTTCCTTTTGCCGCCGGCAGCGCCAGGAATGGAATCGTCCCGGGTCTTCTTATCGGCTCTGCACTCGCCTTCTGGCCCGCGCTCTGGCTCAGCGGTGCTTACATGTACAACTATCACGACCCCTACCGCTTTCGCAATGAATCCAACAACAATAAGAACGAAGAGTTGCCCGTCATTTGCGGATGCGCCCAGGGCGCTTCATGCAGCTGCGACGATAGCGGCAATACTACTGCCACCCTCAACGAGCTCGTCGGCAACGGAAGCTACGCCGACCTCAACAAGAGCGTCGTCACTGTTGGAACCAAGGACGGTCGCAAAGTCCTTCTCGTCAACGGCACCTTGCCCAACGGCACTACCGCCAAGGGTGACGAAGACAAGGACGCCGACGGCAACTCTACTGCGTCGGCAACTTCGGCGGCCGTCAAGATGGCTTTCGAGAGCATGGGCCTCTGGCCAGTCATCGCCACTGTCGTCGCCATTGTCTTCGCCGCGTAAGACGTGCAACGACTATGCCTGCGTTGGTTTCGTTCTTGCGAGCATTAATGTGTAACATATCTTTTGCTTCTTGTTTCTTTGTTTAAAGCGGTGCTATCAATACTGGTACTTGGCACATGCCTGGGAGGTGACGTGGACTGCGCAACCATCATCGTTGCTGCGGCCATTTTCAGCTTGTTCATGACCTTTGATGTTTTGATAAAATGATATCCTTTCGACGTTGGGAATGACTTTGGGTCAATGGACTGGTAATGATGACTTATAGAACTATTAAAATAAATCAGTTTGAAAACTCAACTAAAGTCCTTGCTTGTGAAACGTCTGCAGCTTTGAATATGCCAGTTCGATACTAGATTGTTTCAATGCAGTTTATGTATTGCGCATTAATGAGAAAAGCTTTTCCGCAAGGGTATGTCTAATGTACAAGGTCGCGTTGTGCCCGAGATGTAAAGTATACTGCAGAGATTAGAAAAAAAAGAGCATGTAGACTTGAAATTCTCTTTTTTTCCAGGTGCTTATGCTGTATAAAAAGCTTGCGTTGGACAGTCCACAAGCCAACAAACGCGACTGTGAGCTTCGTGCACGGACCACTCCTCCTGCTGAATCATCATTCCAGGCGACCTCTCTCTCTCCTGCCATCTTCGCTTCCATCGTGCATTCGCGATCTCGCTGGCCACGCGCGTTCCCGCTAAAACCTTGCGCGCAACAGCTTCTCTCCTTTATTACTGTATTCTCGCGGCGCAAAGGGCAACGCAACCATCACGCGAAGAATGATTTGAGCCCTGCTCGCGCAACCGACACCCTGGGCCTGCGAGAGGGGACGCGGCGTCACGATGCCCGAAGACCAGGACTTCACGTCCTTTGACGAGGACAAGTGGAAGGCTCAAGATGTGGCCGATCAACGCGAGATCTCGCGCTTGTTGGAGCAGAGCCAGGATGGCTCCAGCGGCGGCTTGAAACTCGACGATACCCCCTTCGATCAAACGAATAAAGCCGACGATGCGGAAGACTTTGAAGACATCAGCGATGACGATCTGCCAGACGAAGAGCCTACTGCCAGCGGCTCGCTCGAGATCCCATCCCTAACCGATGATGGCGGTACTAGTAACGATGCCGACGATCTCTTCGGCGAAGGTCCGTCCTCGCCGACGGATCCTATCGGAGACCACCCATCCCCCGGCCCACGCGTGCGCGATACCGAAGCTGGCGACGAAACCCAACGAACAGACACGGGATTCAGCTTCTCTGGCATGAACTTTGATCCCGATCCGCACATGTACGGCGCCGCCAATCAAGACCCCGATATTCCAGCGCCTGCCGAGACTGTCGAAGACTTGCTGAAGGAGATGTGGCCTGCGTACAAGAAGGGACATGTTCTTGTTTGGAGCGAACTACTGCCAGCCAAAAGAGCAACATGGAAGGGGAAGAAGCCGGTCAAGAAGCCAAAGCACCTCGTCACAAGCAAGCTGAGTCTCGACCTCGCGCCGGATGAAGAAAAGCAGTTTCGCATCCCAGGACCAGCAGCAACCGGCTCCCTCAAGCAGAGGCTGGTCGCATATGATTCGAAGCGTCTAGTGCTTTGCGACAAGGACTCGGCCGAAAACGAAGATGAGATTGTCCAGTTTGATATTGATCAAGAATCCGACGGAGAGCCCGTCATGGGCTACACGATGCGCGACATTGAACTCGCCTGCCAAGATTGGGGCAACGATATCGAGACCTTTCAAGAACAGTTTCAGACACGTCTGGCTGCTGAGCTGAAGGAGAGTAATCAGAAGAGACACATGAATGCCGATCAGGACGACGAGTGGGATGCGGAGTTTTTGCAAGACTTTGGGGAGGATACAAAAAGCCGGCCGAAGAAGCGCAAGTTTGTTGCGTCTGGTCTTCCGGAAATACCTCGATACACTGCGCCATCCTTTGACAACTTCGAAGAAGCGACAAAACGCGGTGCGAAGCGCGTTCATTTGGACATGAACGACCCTCATCTCCTAATAGAATCGGACTCGCAGACCAATGCAAAGCGCGCACGTAAAGATGATAAGAGCAAGCAGACTGGCGCTGGACATCTGGGGCGCACAATGGCGCAGCGGTTTAATCTCTCCAACGATGAGGCGTATGACTTGCTGAAAGAGAATCATCAAAGCAAGGTCCGCGCCACGCTTGGCAACATTTCTGTGGAACACAGTATGCCAGCTATCAAGTTGACTTGGCCATACTACAAGGTGCGGTTGCCAGGCACAACTGACGAGTACCATCGTCCTCGTTTCCGTTACAAGAAATTCTCGCATCACAGCATCAAATTTGAGAAACCTCAACATCAGAAGCGTAAGATGATGAAGGGCAAGGCCCATGAGGTATTCCTCAAGTCAAAGGACTTGACTCTGGGCGACAACTCTACCGCCGTCCTCTTCGAGTACTGCGAGCCACGGCCGCGAGTTTTAAACAATTTCGGCATGGGCACCAAACTCATCAACTATTACCGCCGCAAAGATGAGAAAGATGAAGAGCAACTGCCCAAATTAGAGCTTGGTGAATATCGTACTCTGTTGCCTGAGGATCGTTCCCCATTCTCGCTTTTTGGTACCGTGGATGCTGGCGAGACTGTACCTACACTGCACAACGAAATGTACCGTGCTCCAGTCTTTAAGCATGTCCCGAGATCAAACGACTTCTTGGTTGTCCGGAACACCACAGGTATCGAGGGCTCGCGCTGGTATCTGCACAAAATTGATCATATTCACGCGGTGGGACAAGCGTTCCCTTCGGTGGAAGTTCCTGGACCCCATAGTAGAAAGGTCACGAATGCTTCCAAGAATCGTATGAAAATGCTCGCATTCCGCATGATACGACACAGTCGAACAGATAATTGCCAGCTATCCGAAATGACCCGGCATATTGCGGAATCGACTGATACGCAGAACCGCCAAAAGCTGAAGGAGTTCTTGCAATATGACAGAGAAAGCGGGGAAAAGGGAATGTGGCGCTTGAAGCCAGGCGAGGTGCTTCCTGATGAAAATGCTATCCGCGCCATGATCAAGCCTGAGGATGTCAGCTTACTCGATGCCATGCAGCTTGGTATCAAGGAACTCGAAGATGCTGGCTATGACCCTCGAAACGCCACCATTGAGGACGAAACCCAGGCGGTCGAGGAAGGTGAAGAAGAAGACGTGGAGGACGACAGCAGCAAGATTGCCAAAACGGCCGCTAAGAAGGCACAGGAGAAGCAGGAGGAAACGCTCGCAGACAAGATGGCACCGTGGAAGACAACCAAGGCATTCATTGACGCATGCGCTCAAAAGGCAATGCTCCAACTTCACGGCGAAGGCGATCCGACTGGGCACGGGCTGGGCTTCAGTTTCATCCGCACGTCAATGAAGGGAGGTTATATCGAGGCTGTTCAGGGTCCTCTTGCAACTTCCGCGGACGCTATTGAACGCGAAAAACGAGCCAATGGTGGGCATGCATACAATGTGAAGAAACAGCAAGCAATGTACGAGGAAGGTATCCGTGAAATCTGGGAGAAGCAAAAGGCGACCTTGACAGATGGTACGGCGCACGACGACAATGATGTTCAGCCGCAGGAAGACGAAGACGACCGATTCAATGTCCAGGCGACAGCGACACCGGCGCTCTTTGATGACGGAATCAGTCAGATTAGCGGTTTGACTTCATCTAGCCGTCACCAAAAGCGGGCGATTCGAATCAAGCGCGACTACCGGCTACCGGACGGATCCATCCAAACACGATCGGAAGTGGTGCACGACCCAGTCGTCATTTCTCAGTACATGAAACGGCGTACAGAGGCGGAATTGGAGCAAAAAGAGTACGTTAACCCCCGACTGCGGACCCTTGGCCTCAAACAACGACAATGGTGGCGTCTGCCGCCAATCACAAAAGTGTTGCTTCGAAACTCCATAAACAAAAAACAATTGACAAGCCTGGCAAGGCCCGATTATGGGCCCGGCGCCATGGCAACCATGAGAGACTTGACTGGCTTTGAGTTCAGAGCACCCGCTTACTCCTATCTACAAATAGCATCTACAGCGTCCGTCCCACGGGCAATGCCGACCATGACCGTCTTGCAGGCATTAGGTATGTTGAACAGGAATCGGCGAGGGAAGCCGAGGCTAACACTACCGGTATAGAATCAAGAAGGAACTTGAGCGACTCGAGAAGAACAAGGCCCGACGACAAGCCCGAGAGCAACAGAAGGAGCTGCACCAAAAAGCAGCTGCCGGCGACGCAGGGTCACCTTCAACCGCAGGAGATAAGATCCCTACAGGCACAACTCGAAAGTGTGCCAATTGTGGCCAGGTCGGACACATTAAAACAAACAAAAAGTATGGAATTTACTTCCCCACCCCCACGCCCGTCTTTTGATTGGTGGGCGGTAGCCAAAAAGCCGCCAAAGGCAGCAGCAGCAGCAGCAGCCAATGCAGAATCCCAAACAGCCAAGAAGCTCAGTCTCCCGAAGCAGCTCAAAATATCCAATTTGCAAGCGCAAAGCCGGCGTAAACAACACGCGAAGGAGCTGTTGAATGAGGAGAAAAGGTTGGAGAAGCAGAAAGAGAAGGAGGAGATACGAAGAGCGCGAGCAGAGCAGAAGCGGATGCAGGAGGAAGAGCGAGCAGAGAAGAGAGCGCAGCAAGAGAAGCAGAGACTCCGGAGGCAGCAAGAGAAGGCTGACCAGGTCCGAGCTCGTGAAGCAGCCGAGGCTGAAAAAGAAGCAGCGATGCTGAAGAGAGAAGAGTACAAGGCCAAAGCTTCTCAATCTGCTCAGCGATTTGCGGCGAAGTTTCGAAGCAGATTTGCGTACTGATGCGACGCAACCATGGCCTTTTACAACGGGATACCCAGGACGACACAATGCTTCTTTGGGCAACATTGCTGACTGCTGCTTACTACTTACCAACCCACCTTCATGACCTTGTTACGATTACTGGATACAAGAGAATTTTTGCTAACATATGCTCCTATCAAGGCTATGTCCTTTGCTCAACGGTACGATGAAGGCCGACACAACAGCAGAGCACGGTGGTTTCGGCAGTTACAATGCTGGCACTGCAGGCTCGCCATCGTGAGCAGCTCTGGAACAACGGACCGACGACAGAGGCAAACGCAAAGGACGAGGGATTGGAGGCGCAATACATTCGGGGGATAAGCAGTGTACATGGCATATGTGGCTTGGGGTTTTGGTTTGGTTTGAATTAGGCTTGAACTTGGAAGTTTGGTGTCTGGCGTTTACTATGATATTTACACCAAGCCTACTTGGGTCATTGCTTTTTGTGTTTTTCTTTTCCTCAGAAGATGATAGTTTGTGTTGCCGGCGATTCTCAATTGGCGGCACCAAATGGACCAAGTCGCGGGACTATAGTACCAAAAAGGCAGAATGGAAAGCACTGGCATTGCATGAACTAACGATCGTGACGCTTGAGAGGAGCGCAGTGACCCGGAGCAGGCAACGAAGGGTCTTGGCGTAGCAGATTGAGACGATAAGCAACGGAATACGAAAATAGAACGCGCGTTATTCGCTATCCCCCTGTCATGTTTGGCGAACTAGCGTAGTTAGTTTATGCATGAAGTAACTCAGCGGGGGCCGGGAAGAGGGGGAGTCTGAGACGAGATGATGCGATACTGAAGATTTTGCAGCCTATAAAGGACGATGAGTGATGATGGCGGTGAAGGGCGGGAGGTCGTAGGGGTGTCTGTAGTTGATGATGAGGCTGTGCATAGCTGGTGTTGGAAAAGCCACGCGTCAGGTGGGATGGATGGGCAAACCTTTGCATCCGATTGCAAGATACCGCGGAGAGAGAGGGTAATAACTACTCCGTAAAGGAGGATAAGCTGTATCCGTCGAGCGTGGGGTTGATGTGATGATGCTCCGCCCCGTTGGCAGTGTGTGTGGTTTTATTTTTAGAAACTCTGCCCGCCGCCGCCCGGGTATCGCGCTCCGGAAACTAGACACCCTTGAGGCCTAGTCAAAAGTCATGCATGATGATGAAAATAGTTTACTGGTAGGTACTATGCAGAGCTGCTGCATGTGAGATGGGCGGAGACGATGGTCTGGCAGCATGACTGGGGTGCATTTCGCCGTGTCTTGGCTAACCTGGTGATGTCTGTGATGTGACGACGACGAGGATCACGGATAAGAACTACAACGCTGGCGTTTCGACAACAAATCAAAGAGGAAATGCATCAGCAGATGCTCGGGTATCATGCATAGATGGTTTCCGTTTGTCACTGAATGCCTCGGCTCTTCCGTCTCTTTGCTGCGCCAAAAGTGACGGCATTGCCGGGTAACTACCAGGAAGCCGACGCTACACTTGGAAATTTTCCCCATCTTCCATGATCTCGTATTTCCTTTCCCCGCACCTTGTTTCATCATCTCGCTCGTCACATTTATCCTGGTAATAGCTACCACAGCGGACGTGCCAGGCTCTTCTTTTTATTCTTTCGTATTGCATCGCGCATGTCCAGGGAGCTTGTTGGCTTGCTGCGGCAGAAGCAACAATGAGAGAGCCCTTCTTAGGGAGAGGAGCGGTGGAATAGACGGTGCCCCCTAGTCCTTTCCTCGCCGTCGCGTGTTTCTATTGTTAGAAGATCAAGGGAGGATCAGGGTAGCATCCGGCAAAAGGAATCGACGAGGTACCTTGCTGCATGTAAGAAACTATGTAGTAATATGCTACGCTGTCTGGCTCACACGGGCCAGCAACCCTGATCCCGGTAAGACGGGACGACTGATGCGTGCAATCAAGTCAATCAATCAACCAGCAAGCTGAACAGGCTAGGGCTGCCGCACGATGCGACGAAATTAGAAGCCATGGTCGTATGCAAGCATTCGTAGTAACAAAGAACGGCCATCTATCGTACGGCGGCCGAACCATCTCGCGCGTCATCAGCCCCGAACAACGCGTCATAATTTCATTTACATATTTTATTACGTGCGGTGTGATGAGATGGACCAGCGCGCATCTTTTTGTGACTTGCTTGCAAAGGTTGCCCCGCCGGCACTACTCATTACCCAGTACAACTGCAATCTTGTCGCGGCGCTGCTCCGGGCTAACAATGGCCAGTCTGGAATGTAATCGACGGCAATACGTGGCCGAGAAATGCGCAATCGGCGGGAGGCGGGGACAATGGTCTTTTCTCAAGATTTGAGACGAACCATTCCCTTCTTTCCTGGGTGACGTAGTTTGGACAGGACAAGCGAAGGGTGGCTGAGGAAGGGAAAGCTTTGCTGATCTACGGATCAGTGAGATTGAAAACGAGAAGGGACGTTTCCCCTTGCAATTTACTCCCTCTTTTTTTTTTCCTTTTTTTTTTTTGCTTGCTCCATGTGGTTCCTAATCTTATCCCACCAGCCCGTTCCGTGTCGCAGGGCTAGTTTTAGCGCGCGACGTGTCACTCGAAGCTCTGCAAGCGAGGCGTGCCACGGAGATGAAGTGCTGCAGGGCAGTGGGTAAGATGGATAGGTGTGCATCTGTCTTGGGTTCTGAACAGGAGAAGAGCCCCAGATTTCAAGTTTGTATCCTGTCTTTTGTTGAGAGGAAAAGACAGCACGGGTAGGACGAAGGGCGCTTTCGGCCGACTGCAATGGATGGAAAGGCCGGGCGGCAATTGGCTACGAAACGAGGTCGCACTCGGATCTTGTAACACTACGCCACGGTGTACTTGTCGTCTCCTGCCGCTTCCGGGACAGAAGCCGACGTAGCTTTCTTCCTCTTCTTCTCTTTTCCCCTTTCCTACTAATAACGTAAACAACTCCGGCCCCCAGAACTTTACTCATCACGGCATGGCTAGGACGAGCTTGGGGGATTTGCAGACTAGGGAGTGAGGCGTTGGCGCTAGCATGACTTGGTAGCCACATCACGACGTCGATGAGGTGCTGCGACGGGTTGGAGAATGTACACGGGAGATTGCGCGCGCAGAAGAGCCAAGATTCAACTGGTCCGGCTTTTGTTGTTCTGTTTTCGCCTCAGGAATCAACAGTCTCTGCCTTGAATTCATGTTGTGCAGGTCACCGTCGCAGCATGATTCAGACTCATGATTATTCGCCAGTGAGTAGCCTCGCGATTCAGTTGTAGTAGTTCCTCGGGTCCGTGTTGTGCGGCATTGAAGCTCCACCGCGGCCACATGGCCGTGGGAGGCGTGGGTTAGGTAGGTAGATCTGGGTCTGGGCCTGGGCCTAACAGAAAGCCATGGCATGATGGTTGGCAGCTGAAGCTGTATAGTTGGAAAAGCAGGGCTGATCTTTTTATTCGTCTGTTCATGGCTGTATGGCTCTATGTCCGTAGTCGACCGCACAGAGTGTATAGCAAGAATCTGCCTCGGGCCTGCAAGACCGCGCGTCATGAACCTTGGAGAGTGGCTGAGAGACAAGAGCAAGGGGGGGGGGGGCGAGCTCTTTGCAACGGCAGCGGTGTCACGTTGGCATCATGCCACGCGACAGAGTTTCAGCAGACTCGGTAAAAAGGAGAATGAGACCGAGATGTTGGCTTGACCAAGCAATTGAAGAACACAAAATTTTGTTGAATATCGATATTTGCAAGGTGTGTTGCATGCCGTCAAAAGAGAATGATTGCTTCTTGTACAACCAGATAACTACCTTGCCCTATGCACACTCCATTTCAACCTTTGGACCCTTCCGTGCCTCCTCCTGGAACCCGCCTGCCCGCAAAAAAAAGCAGCCCTTTTTTTCAGGTGAAGAGGGCCGACCACCTCAGCCACCGTACTCGTCGCAGATGGGGAGATGTGAATGGCCGCATGAGAGTGCATTGGAAATTAGAAGAAGCCAAAAGAGGCAGGCCAATATTGCAACTTTTCCCCTTGCCCCAGGAAAAAAAAAATCAGGAAGCCGGAATGATGTCGTTATCCACCAGCTTCTATTCTTCGCCCGCCAACCTAGCGCCCAGGCTGCATACCTCGCTGCTTTGTCAAGGGCTCTCTGCATGTCTCAGACGACAAAGGCGCGGGTGTGGCAGGCACACGGCCACTACCACGTACTCAGCAGTCGACTAGCGAGAAACAAGAGAATAGTGAGGAGCGAGGTCATTGTGTGATGAGTACGGAGTAGACGAGATTGAGATTACGCCGAGCGAGCTTGGTATGCATGCAGCGCAAGGCAATGCAGCTTTCCAGCCAGGTGCGGGATTCTTTCTATCCTAGGTGGGTTTGTCAGTGTTGGCTTTGCTGTTGGAGGCAATGAAGGGCATCTTCTCGGTCTTCCGGTTATTTTTCTTTCCTTCTCGTCTGGCTTGTTGGTGCTTGTTGTTTCATTGCGCTGCTTAAACCTGCCATTGTGGCTGACGAGACTGCGGCTCGTGGCCCCGGGCGCTTGCTGGGGCGGTCCAGTTGGTCCGCCCGGGCCATTTAGCGGGGAGGGACCCCTGTAACCCACTGCAACCTATCCACTAGCGGTGTTTTTTCCCTCCCAAGTGGCACCGCTTTCTGTCTGGTGATGGAACTTGGCTTGGCTGTTATATGTACTTGTCCAGAGAGCGGGTGAAGGAGAGCGCGAGGGGAGAGGACAAAGAAGAAAAGGAGAGGAAAAAAAGTAGGCAGAAAAGTGGACGGGGAGGTCGGCTCGGTCGTTTAGCAGCACTCTACATTGTCCGCGGACAATGGGTGGTGGACTGTATGGAACATGAGGTGTTGGTGAGTGATGAGGAGTGAGAGGGCACTGAGTCGCAGCCACCAACAGCGCGTTGTGCAGCCCCCGTACTTGGTCCTGGCATTTTGTATTTCCGTCTGCTGTTGTGTCTTCAATCGTGTCATGCTATTGTCTTGGCTTCCACGTTTTCCTCTTCTTTCACAAAACAAAAGGTACCTCGAAGCTATTGGACGTGATTATCATTTTGCTGCTGCTGCCGACGTTGGAATTGGCAAGGCAGGCTACAGGGCCAGCTGGAATCCACTGACAAAGTGGTCCCGCTAATAAGCCGAACAAGCACAAGCAACAAGTAACAAAGGCAAAGTCGCTGCCGTCCATCCACTCTGCTCTCACTTCTGCCACTTCTGCCACTTCTGCCGTAAATGACTGCGGCACTTGTTCCCCTCTGATGGAGAATTGGCCTTGCCTTGCTACTCTTCCATCTTGCTGCTTTGCAATTGCAGGGTTCCCGTCAGCGCCGGTCCAGGCCACACAACCACTGCAACGCTGGTAGCTTTTTACTTTACTCACCCACACCTCACCTCACTAAAAGTTACCAAGGGTGCAAGGCGCCGCAGCCCACACGCCCCCCTTCCAAGGCACTCCGTACCTACCAGGCTACCACCCACCACCTAAGTGCTAACCTACCTGATGCCTGTCAGGACCCTCTAAAACCGTCCAGAGCAACTCCCACTTCCCCTTCCCCTTCCCGCCCACCCCATCCATCCTGCTTGTTCTTTTTTATTTTTTTTAACCTCCCATGAACTGAACACGATCATGGTCTATTATTAGAACCCTCCAACGCCAGATCCCGCCCCATCATCCTGCACCACCAGCGCGCGTCTGGCCAGCCAAGCTTCCTGTTCGGCCAACTGCGATAGCTTCATCCGTTTGTTCGCTGCCGCCTGTCGCTCTTCGTTTGTCTCTTGATCCGCCTGGCCGTCGCCCCGTCGCCTGCCTGACTGCCTGCTTGTTTGCGCCCGTCACCTCACCTCCCCCTCCCCCCCTCGTCGTTACATGTCCTGCCGCTCCAAACTCGATCTCAACGCCGCCGCAGCGCGCCTGTTTCCTTCGCCGCCGCGACTCCAACATTCTCTTTTCCGCCTCGACCTCGACCTTGATCTCGTCTCCGCCGTCCCTCACCCTCAGATCCCCGCCAACCTTGCCGCGGCTCCTGGGCTGCGAGGTCAGCCTTGCGACTGCCCATAGGTCCACTCCTCGTGCAAGCGTTTGCCTCTCGCAGCCAGCACAATCACTTGTCACTCGTCCACCTGCCCACCGCTCTGGCAGCCGCCTCGACTCGTCATTGCTGCGCCCGCACCTGATCCAGTCTGCCAACTGTTGCAGATTGCTTCTCGGCGCTCATCCCCTCCGACTATAACCAGCTCCACGCCCGTCTATTTCCGTTGCGGTATCGCCTGGGACTCAACATAAACTCGGCGCCTGGCTCTGTTCTCGCCGGCCCTCTGCCGCCTCACATTCACAGCAGCTGCCTCGCATAGACAAACGCCACCATGGGTCGCAGAAAAATTGAAATCAAAGCCATCAAAGATGACCGCAACCGCTCAGTGTAGGCTCTCCCCTCTGGCTTCTGCCTCCAACTTTACAGCCTCGACGTTCCTTGCTAACCAACACGCTTCACCACAGTACGTTTCTGAAGCGCAAAGGTGGTCTCTTCAAGAAGGCTCATGAGCTCTCCGTGCTTTGCTCTGTCGATGTCGCCGTTTTCATCTTTGGCAACAACAAGAAGCTCTACGAGTACTCCTCTACCGATATGCATGATCTCATTACCCGCCACCAATATGTGAGTCCACCTTCATGCCCTCTTCCATGTTACCTGCGACTGACAACACTTGCAGCATGGCGGTGCCAACGAACACAAGGGTCCAAACGATTTTGCCGGCGGAGACGATGGAGACGACGACGACGAAGGCGATGCGACGCCCCCGAGAGGCCACGAGGAGGCTCAGATGATGCCTCCCCAGTATCACCCTCAGCATGCTCACTTCCCGCCGCAGATGCGCCACCACACCCCTACAGCTTCTCCTCCTGTTCCTAATGGCGCATCTTTTCCCGGTCACCACGGTCACCATCTGCCTCCCCGCGGCCACTCGCCACAGCCGCCCATGGGCCGTCCAGATTCGAGAAACGATGGCCGTCGCATGCCTTCGGGCATGGTCCCGCCTCCACCGCCGGGCACGCATCCTGGCATCACGTACATGCCCGCACCTCCCATTTACAATGGGCCTGCCGCTCCCTCGCAGCCTATGATGCATCCTCACGGTGGCCAGTACTATCATGCACAGTCCCAGCACGCTCAACAGCCACCGCCGCCTCAAGCATATGGTAACGATCGTCGACCGCCTCAACCACATCCGCAGCAGCCTCAACCTGGATACACGCCCCAACCGCCGCATCAGCAATCTCAACCTGGGTACGCGTCTCAGCAACAGCCTCAACCCGGATACTCATCTCAACCGCCGCCCCAGTCCATGCCCATGCCTCCTCGCCCCGATGTCCAACAGCACACATCCATGTCGCATCCCCCTCTGCCACCAGAGCGTCGCAACATGGACCCTCAACCGCCGCCCTTACAAGATGCACCCCCGGAAGTCGACACCCGCTACCCGCCTTTGCTCAACACTGATTCTGCAATCAAGAAACTTCCTCAACGCAGGTCGCACAGCATCTTTACGCCCGTAGAAGAGAATCGGTCCATTCTGGGACAACATTCTAGATTGTTTAACTCCGAGGAATCCACCATCAAGGAGGAACCTGCCAGCCGGTCTCAGTCTGTTGACGGTAGTGCTCCAGTACGGACGTCACCTCCGCTACCACGCTCGCATAGCTCCATGGACAAGTCACGAAATGTTTCACTACCCGACGCCACCTTTGCGCCGCCGTCCCGGACGAATAGTGTGACTGGAGGCCCGTTGTCCGGTAGACCCCGCGGTCCCAAGCTCACTGTACAGATCCCAGATGGAGGCTCCGAGCAGGGTGGAAGCGCTGTCACCGGCGACTCCAGTTCACCACGTAATCCTGCAGATACCCCAACACACACGCAAAGACGACATGGCTCCATCGTGCTGCCGCCGCCGTCTCCGTCCGCTTCTGCAATCTTGTCTGCAGGAGCCACTGGGCCGCCGAATCCCTTCGCAAGACCGCCGGTAAACCCGCAAGGGATTGGGAGCAGTCATGTCAATAAGAACGAAACACCGCAATCTGCGCTCCCATCGAGGTATCTCGGCGAATTCCTGCCCAGCCCAAGCAGCTTCTATCCAGAGTGGAACTACAAGGCTAGCGACAGCAACACTGCGCCTAGTCCACTCAACTTCTCAACTCCAGTCGTGGGCACGGGCCCTAGCTTTTTGACACAGGATCAAAGTCAACTGGCCACGTCATCCGCCTCGACGGCGGCCTCGTCCACAGCCCCGACAGCCGGTGCGACTGACAGTCTCAAGGCTCGCGAAGCGGTGAAACGAAAAAGCGAAGGCTCCGCCCCGTCGAGTGCGAGCAGCCACGGGCCTACGACGGAGCCCAAACGAGTCAAAGTTGAATAAAGGCTGGTTCCAAGTTTGTTTCATTGCACATTCTTCGCTTTAAGTTGTGAGCAAAGTGTCTTGGTGTTGCTTGCACTGTGGCGAACCAACATCGTATACTTTTTTGCCCCTTTACTTTTTCTGTGTTTTTGGTTCGGCATCTTTCCTGATACCCATTCGCGCTCTTTGGACGACGCTTATGTACATGCTGCGGACGAGGTCCTCATGATGAAAGCCAACAGGTTTTTTTGCGTATACACTTTCATACACTTTGATACATGAATTGTCTTGTTATACTAACCGATTGTTTCCTCTTTTCATATACGTTTTTGAAAAGCGGCCATCGGCGTCGATTGACTTTTCTTTATTTTACACTTATGTTTTTGGTTCTTTTTGCTTATACGTCGGGGTTTCTTTTTTTTTTTTTTTTTTGGCAAGGATAGATGGACACCGAAAAAAATAGGATCATGGCGAGGCTTGACGCCAATCCAGGGAAATCAGGTTTCTTGTTTTTGTTTTGTTCATCTTGTCGGATAACTACTAGGGCACAACTTGGACCAGTGGTAAATACACCCAAAAACTCACCCTTCTGGGATATGAATCTTTCGTGCCATGTGAACTTTCCTTGCTCGCCAATCCATTGAATTTAGCACGAGGCACTACGGATGAGCAATATCTCGAAACGCTTTGAAATCCATAAACACCTATATGCAAGTGACCTAGAATCCTAATACAAAAAAAACAAGACATGAAACAAAGCCAGTCAACTCCTTCAACACCCAAAATAAAATAATACAGACGCTCCCTAGTCCTCGTATACCTTTTCTGCGTTTATTTTCTGTCCTCCCGCCTTTCCTTTTCCAATTCCTTGGATGCAATTTGGTTCAACCCTGACAGTGATGCCACTGTGAAGAAAGATGCCCCTGTGAAGAAAGAAGGACTAAAAGCCCCCCACCTTCCTTTAGGCGTGTGACGTGCCGTAGTTGCGGCTATTGTTGTTGGCAGTGCTATTGTCATTGTTGCTGTTGTTGCTGCTGGGATTGTTGCGCGCATCCTCCCAGCTCGCGGCGAAGCGTCGACCCGTGGCCGCCAGCAGGCTCTCCTCCTCGTCCTCCTCGGCGTCCTCGTCCAGCTCGGCGAGGTTGACGCGGGGCGCGCGGAAGATGGCCGTGACGAGCACGACGAGGAAGATGGCGAGAAAGGCAAACTGGCCCCAAAAGGTGACGATGCCGAAGAACGGCCACGTCAGGGTGATGCGGTTGAGAAAGGTCGACATGACCGAGGGCGTGCACGCGCAGGCGGCAAAGGGGTACTTGGCCGACTGGGAGCAGGGGAGCACCTTGTCCGGGCTGGCGCGGCAGTCGGGCGCCTGGCCCGGGTGGGCGGGCTCGAGGCTGCAAAAGGTCTGGGTGCCAAAGGCGGCGTACTGGGGGGCGACAAACATGGCGACGGCGTAGTTGATGGCGAGGGTGATGAGGCCGAGCATGACGGTAGCGATGAGCAGGGCCTGGGGCGCGGTGCGGCCGCGGCGGATCTGGAAGATGCGGATCCAGAGGAAGCGGATGCCGACGGTGGCGATGCCCGAGATGGAGGCGCTGAAGAGGTGCAGGACGAGCAGGGCCATGAGGACGTAGTCGACGGGGAAGACGCGGGCCGTCTGGAGAAAGATCCAGTTGACGGGCTGGAAGACGCGGACGTGGCCAAGGACGTAGCCGCAGCGCTGCTTGCACACCGAGTGCGTGGCCTTGTCGATGCCGGTGATGAGCATCGAGACGGCGACGAGGACGGACAAGAGGAGGAGCAGGATGCCGCCAATCATCTTGACGGGCCGGAAAAAGGCGCACACCTGGAGCCAGGCGTGGTAGAGGCGGCTGTGGCCCTCGCCCTGGGCCTCGGCGGCGAGGCGCACGCGGCGGACGAGCGTCTGCTCCTCGCGGACGAGGGCGTCGAGCTCGCGGCGGTCCTTGCGCGTCATGCTGCTGTCGTTGCGGCCGGCGTAGCGCATCTCGAGCTGGCGCTGGCGCTCGCGGTTCTGCTCGAGCTGCGAGGCCGTGGTGGCCGAGAGCTGCGGCGCGGAGATGGCGGGCGCCGACTTGATGAAGGAGATGGGCATGAGGGCGAGGCCGGCGCTGGTGTAGACGACGTAGAGGAGGGTGCCGAGCGTGACGAGCAGGCCGAGCGCAAAGGTGAGGGCCTTTTCGCCCTTGTTCTGCGAGGCCAGCAGCTCGCGGTAGTAGGACCCGGGCTTGCTCCAGTCCTTGCCGGGTTCGGGGCTGCCGGCGGCGGGCACGAAGAAGCCGACGAGGAAGAGGGCGACGACGAGGGCGACGAAGAAGAGCGTGTACTTGGCGGCGGCCCAGAGGCGCGAGCGCCAGGTGCGGCCCTCCTCCTCAAACTCAATCTCGTCGTACTCTTCGTGCCAAAAGTAGGCAAACGGGATGAGGAGCAGGCACAGCAGCGCGTCGAAGCTGTAGAGCGTGTAGTAGAGGACCTTGAGCGAGAGGAGTATGTCGGCGACGCGCTCCGGCGTGGCCCAGTGCTTCTTGAGGCCGAGGCGGGCCGACGACGTCGCCGAGACGAGGGCAATGTCGACGGGGAGCAGGAGGACCGTGGCGAGCAGCGCCGTGAGGCTGACAATGGCGACGACGCTGACGACGGCGGAGCGCTCGCGCGACGTCTGCCAGGTAAAGGTGGTGATGACGGCCGCGACGAGGCAAAAGGCAATGGCGCAGACATAGGCGACCCAGATCAGGCTGGTCTGGATCAAACCCGCGTCCGCCATCATGGTGACGTTTTGGGGGTGGGGGGTGTTGCTGTTGAAGCTAAAGATTGTGCTTTGTGGCGATGGGTGGCGTTTAAATCCGAAAACTGTTGAAGACTGCCTTTGATGTCGGGAAGTGAGGAGAGCAATGAGCCGGGTGGTGGTGATGAGAAAGTGGGAGCCTGAGAGTCGTGGATGTTTCGTGACGCAATCAAGGAAGCTCGAATATTGAAACTTGCATAAGTGAGCGCCGCTAGTGCATAGCTAGGCAGCTTTGTGCTGCACTCTTGATGCTGAAGAGCATTCCTGTCTCAGCTGCTGGGTACAGCTTCCCCAGAGTGCTGTAGCAGCGCCAACTCGATGCTGTAACGGTGTCTCAAGCCCTGTAAAGCTCCCCAAGGTCCTTGGGCGGATCAACCCACCGCCGTCCCGAAGCTCCAGCCTCAGCTCCAGCCTCAGCTCCAGCCAGATCCAGCCACACTCGCTGCACCACACCACCAGGCCAGCACCGATGCTGAGCTACAGCCCTGTAGTTGCTTTGTACTTTTACGACGTCCCATCGCAAACTCACAACTCGCGCGACCAACCATAACAACCCCCCCAATTCGACTCGCAGGTCGGCGAGCGAGAATGACCTGGTCGCCATGCAGGTCTACACGGAGCTTGTGGCGCCCTCGGCCGTCACCCATTCCCTGAGCCTGTCCTTGACCTCGTCCACCGCCAGCAACCTCGTCGTCGCAAAGGGCTCCCTCGTCCAGATCTTCGAGACGCGCACCATTGCCGCCGAGCTCGACCCGCAGTACCAGCCCGAGCAGCAGCCGCTCGCCAAGGCCGAGTCCGACTTTGACATTCGCGCCAATGGTGATGACGGCCTCGAGGCGTCGTTTCTCGGCGGCGGCGGCGAGACCCTGATGCTGCGCGACCGCACCCACAACACCAAGCTCGTCCTGGTCGCCGAGGTGCCCGTCGCCGGCACCGTCATCGGCCTGGCCCGCCTCCGGCTGCAGAATACCGCCTCGGGCGGCGAGGCTCTCCTGCTGGCCTACCGCGGCGCCAAGATGTGCCTGACCGAGTGGAACCCGCAAAAGGCCACCCTCGACACCGTCTCGATACACTACTACGAAAAGGACGAGCTGCAGGGGGCGCCGTGGGAGCTGCCCTTTGGCGAATACGTCAACTATCTCGAAGCGGACCCTGCCAGTCGGTGTGCGGCTTTCAAATTCGGCAGTCGCAACTTGGCCATTCTGCCGTTTCGCCAGGCGGAGGAGGATCTCGAGATGGAAGACTGGGATGAAGCACTCGACGGGCCCAGGCCTGCCAAAGAAACTGCCCTTGCGACCAATGGAGATGCACATGGGACGGAATCTCAGCATTCGCCCTCTTTTGTACTGCGACTCCCGCTCCTTGATCCGACGCTTTTACACCCAGTCCACCTCGCGTTCCTTCATCAATATCGAGAGCCAACATTTGGTATCCTTTCCTCCGCCCAATCTACGTCGATTGCTCTGGGCTTTAGAGACCACATGACTTACAAGGTCTTTACCCTGGATATGAAACAGCGTGCTTCCACTACCATTCTGTCAGTCACAGGACTGCCTCAAGATCTCCAACGCGTAATTCCGTTGCCTACCCCAGTT
Source organism: Akanthomyces uredinophilus (assembly GCA_030778065.1). Lineage (NCBI taxonomy): Eukaryota > Fungi > Ascomycota > Sordariomycetes > Hypocreales > Cordycipitaceae > Akanthomyces > Akanthomyces uredinophilus. The sequence continues at coordinate 29,670 of JAPFRW010000193.1, read as the reverse complement.
GGCGGTGCGCTTCTCGTCGGCGAAAACGAGCTCATCCACATCGACCAATCTGGTAAAGCCAATGGCGTTGCGGTGAATTCGATGGCCCGACAAATGACATCCTTTAGTCTGAGCGACCAATCCGAGCTCAACTATCGTCTGGAAGGATGCGCAATCGAACCCATTTCTATGGAGACCGGCGAGCTCTTGTTGATTCTCAACAATGCCACGTTGGTGATCATTTCTTTCAAGATTGACGGGCGCACGGTGTCTGGAATCAGTCTGGCTCCCGTCTCGAAAGAGAATGGCGGGAACATTCTCAAGAGTCGCGTGTCCTGCATTACTCGAGTCGGCAAGACTTCCATGTTTGTCGGAAGCGAGTCTGGTGACTCTGTTATTCTCGGGTGGTCCAGGAAGCAAAGCCAAGAGAAACGTAAAAAGGCGAGAGCTCCCGATGCAGATTTAGCGCTTGATGTTGACGATATTGATCTCGACGATGATTTTGACGAAGATGACGATTTATATGGCACGGAATCGGCTGCCGCGAAACCATCTCAAGCTGCCAACGGAGCAACCAGAGGCGGTGAGCTCATCTTTCGCTTACAAGATTCTTTACTATGCCTGGCACCAATTCACGATGTTGCGCCTGGCAAAGCGGTGTTCCCGCCTGACAGCGAAGAGGCAGTTTTAAGAGACGGCGTCACGTCAGAACTGCAACTTGCCTGTGCTGTCGGCCGAGGCAAGGCTGGTGCCATTGCTATTTTGAACCGTGAAATCCAGCCCAAGGTCATCGGAAGATTCGAATTTCCGGAAGCTCGAGGCTTCTGGACAATGTGCGTCAGGAAACCGGCACCGAAAGCGCTCGGCTCCAATGCCATCATCACCAGTGAATACGACAGCACTGAGCAGTTTGACCGGTTCATGATTGTTGCCAAGGTTGATCTGGACGGCTACGAAACGTCAGACGTCTATGCTCTGACAGAGGCTGGCTTCGAGAGCTTGAAAGACACAGAATTTGAGCCCGCGGCAGGCTTTACCGTCATGGCGGGCACCATGGGAAAGCAAATGAGAATTGTTCAAGTATTGAAATCAGAGGTCCGATGTTACGACGGAGACCTTGGCTTGAGTCAAATTCTGCCGATGATGGATGAAGACACAGGAGCTGAGCCAAGAGTGGTCAGTGCGAGCATCGCTGACCCGTATTTGATGATTATTCGGGACGACAGCAGCGTCTTCCTTGCCAAAATCGGTAGCAATGATGAGCTGGAAGAAGTTGAGAAGAGTGGCCCTCTAACCTCGATGAAGTGGCAAACTGGCTGCCTGTACGCCGATCACGGCAGGTATTTCCAACCAGAACAGTCTGCGAAGGAAGATGTTGGCCCAAAAGTCATGATGTTCCTCATGAGGACAACCGGCGCCCTGCACATGTACGACCTGGACAATCTTTCAGAGCCAGTCTACGTTGCGGAGGGTCTTACCTCGACGCCCCCTTTCTTATCTGCAAATTTTGCAGGCCGCAAGGCTGCTGCGCGAGAAACGCTGACGGAAATCATCGTTGCCGATCTTGGCGACGTGGTCGCTAAAAGCCCATACCTCATTCTTCGTCACGATACCAACGACCTGACTCTGTATGAACCTGTGCGCTACCAAGAACCAAACAGCAGCTCGCCGCCGCTATCGGACACATTATTCTTCAAGAAGTCGACAAATTCAACTATAGCGAAAAGTGCACCCGCATCAGACAAGGAAGAAGACGAGACACAGCAAAGGCGCTTCGTGCCGCTCCAACCGTGCGGCAACGTCGGAGGCTACAGCACGGTGTTCTTGTCTGGCGATTCGCCCAGCTTTGTTCTGAAATCAGCAAAGAGCATTCCTCGCATTGTCGGTCTCCAAGGTCAAGGCGTGCAAGGCATGAGCACTTTCCATACGGAAGGCTGCGATCGAGGCTTCATATATGCCGACAAAAAAGGCATTGCCCGAGTCAGCCAACTGCCCACGGATACAAACCATGCCGAGCTGGGCATATCAGTTAAGAAGATTCCGCTCGACTGTGATGTCAACAGAGTTTCATTCCACTCGCATACAGCAACATATATCGCTGCGTGCTCAACACGGGAGCCGTTTGAGCTACCCAAAGACGACGACTACCACAAAGAATGGGCCAGAGAGAATGTGACCTTTGCGCCCACCATGCCGCGAGGCATTTTGAAGCTCATCAGCCCTGCGGCATGGACCGTCATTCACAGCTTGGATCTAGAGTCCTGCGAGACAATTGAGAGCATGATGGCACTTCACCTGGAAATCTCCGAGGAGACCAAAGAGCGACGCATGGTCGTCGCCGTTGGCAGTGCGATATGCAAAGGCGAAGACTTGCCGACGCGCGGCCGCGTTCAAGTGTTTGACATTGTCACCGTCATCCCCGAACCCGGGCGGCCAGAGACGAACAAGAAGCTGAAGCTCCAGGCCAAGGAAGAGCTGCCGCGTGGCGGCGTCACCTCGCTGTCGGAGATTGGCACCTCGGGCCTGCTGCTCATTGCGCAGGGCCAAAAGTGCATGGTGCGTGGCCTGCGCGAGGATGGCGGTCTGCTGCCCGTGGCCTTTCTTGACATGAACTGTCATATTCTGAGTGTGCGGGAGCTGCGCGGCACGGGCCTGTGCCTCATGGCCGATGTCATGAAGGGTATGTGGTTTGCAGGCTACACGGAGGAGCCATACACGTTCAAGGTGCTCGGAAAGAGCGGCGGCCAGATTCCGATGCTGGTGGCAGACTTTTTGCCGGATGGCGAGGACCTATCCATGGTTGGCGTGGATGCAGATGGAGACTTGCACGTCTTTGAGTTTAACCCTGACCGTACGTACCCCGGTCGTGTCCCTTTGCAAGACTTTTTGCCTTGACTCCTTCCTAACCTTGATACTGCAGATCCCAAATCCCTCCAGGGTCATCTGCTGCTGCACCGCACCACGTTCTCGCTGTCGCCCAACGAGCCGACGACGACGGTCCTGCTCGAGCGCACCGTTCCGGCCTCGCAGCCGCAGCCGCAGGCCGCGACCGGGGCCGAGACGCCGCACACGCTGCTGCTGAGCTGCCCGACGGGCCAGCTGGCGGCGCTCACGCCGCTCAGCGAGTCGGCCTACCGCCGGCTGCTGTCGCTGACCAACCAGCTGCTGCCGGCGGTGGTGCCGCACGGCGGGCTGCACCCCAAGGCGCACCGCCTGCCCGAGGGTCGCGGCGCGCCGAGCCACTCGCGCGCGGTCGGCGTCGAGACGGCGGCGTCGGGCCGCATGATTGTCGACGGCGCCGTCCTGGCGCGCTGGACGGAGCTGGGCGCCGCCAAGAGGGCCGAGATGGCCACCAAGAGCGGCTACGACGACATGCAGGAGATGAGGGACGAGTTGGAGGGTGTGCTGGGGTGGTCTGGCATGGCGTATTTTTGAGACGACACTTGATTTTCCCTTTTCCTGTTTTGGCATTGTATAAAAGAAGGGGATGTAGAATAGCAAGAAAAGCAAACTTCTCTGGTGGATTGCGCTGGCAGGGGTCTATAGTGATTCAAAATTAGACTTGGGCCTCCTAAACATGACACCCGGCGCGTTTTACGAGTCTTCACATCCATAAGTCCACTTCTGATGCGTCCTTTTTCGATAAACATGTCCGTCTTTGGTTGCTATATTCTCATCTTTGCGCCCACCGTTCGGTGTTTAGGCCTGCGGCCGCAAAAGCGCGCCCAGGCACACCGGTGTTAATGCAGCCAAGAATAACCCCCATCGGAATCGGTGTTCCGCACCGCAATCATCAACGTGTAGGTATCCTCGCTGATGGTTTTTATATCCCTTTTGCCTCGAATTCCAAAGCTTTTGTTGCAAACAGCTTCATTCATGGCGTTTCTTGTATTTCCAAGCCACAAGACGATTACTGGTTGCCGGACCGACCGCTTCAAGAATCATGCGTACGTTGATGCCATTGCCGTGCTGAAACCGCTAGCCCTTTGTACTTGCACCTCTGCCGATCTTCCTCTCACTCTCTTTAGCACGCAGCGATACAGGCCGCAACGGTGAAGAGCAGGCCGCCAATACGTCAAGACCCGCGTCCCAGCCTTCTCAAGCGCCGCACAGCACCGAGGGCGGTTGCTTGTTCGCAATCATGTTTGCCGACGTTTTGGGTGATGCACAGGTTCAGCAGAACATGGCCGCCGTGCGGGATCGGCAGCCAGCAAAAGACAATGTTGACCGTTCGGAGAACAGTGCCAGTGTGAACAGCGACACAGACGTTAGCCAGGAGATGTCGTGACACTCGAAACGATAGCAATGCCTCCCAGACTCCGACAGGTACAAGAGAGTGGCTGTAATTATAGATTTATGATTGGAAATCTAAACGATAGCAAGATGAAAATACACAGGTGGCTCATTAGAACGGCTGCAGGGTAGGCAGCTCCATAAATGTTTAGAAGTGGGGCTGCAATGTAGTTGACTATATAAAGCAAAATAAAACCTCAACTGGCATCTCTGAGTGGTCTAGTTGGTTCATGGCGTCCGACTGTAATTGCTTAAATGTCATCGGAATGTCGGCGGTTCGACTCCGTCCTCGGAGATTTCTTTTTTGTCGTTTTCGTGTCTGGATTTCGTTTGCAATATCGCCAAGGTCTTATTTTTGTCTCCTTGTGACCGGCCCCTTTTTTACCGATTGAAGATTAATATTTGCCTTTACCCTATTGTCTCCTCCCTGATTGATGCTCTTGAGTCGTCATTTTCGACGGTCACCAGACACCTACGAGCCACACCATCCCGCCATGGCGCGACGTGGCATGCATGCGCAAGGTATATCAACAGCGGCAGCAAAGTGCAAGATCTCAAAGCGGAAATGCGAAATGTATTTTGATTGAACCAAGGCAGGAAAACACTGCCGATAGGTGATTATAACCAATGTAATTGTGATGAAAATAGCAAATAACTGCCGCTCGTGGCGGGGCTTATAATAGTCGAAATATTCCAGCGAAAGTCCTTACAAAAAAAATTCAGATTTTTTCCCCCATCAAGCGCACTAAAGACAATGAACAGAAATTCCAGCAAACTCCGAAGCATCATAAACTCCACGCTGTTGATCCATATCACATGAGGCGTAAATAGATGGTGAATAAGTAGTGATAAAAAACGATAAAGACAAGAAAAGAAGAAGAGCGCACATGGGCCAAGTCAAGAACGCCGTATGGGAGGGGTATATGTTGCTTAATAGCTGAAATCAACATTGGCCATGGTTGGTATTACGGCCTTGTCTTCGTCTGATGAAGAGTTGCCAGTGTCGTGGGCAGTGGTGGAGGAATTCGTGTCGTTGATCGTAGTCTCCGCGCTTATTTGCGAGGCAGTCGTATGCAGCTCATGCCCTGGAGGTGGAATGGCGCTTGGGGACCAACCCTCATCCACAATTTGCTGGAAGCTCCAGCTCGGCTCAAAATTCTTGCTGTTCCAGGCATGGTCGACTCGCTCGTACATTTCATCAATCTGTTCGAGGCTGATCTTGCTAGTCTCATACACCATGAACCAGACGAAAAAGACGGCAAAAACGCAAAAGGCGCCCCAGATGAAGAAGATTTTAGGACCAAAGCCAGCGTTACCAGGCCCAACGTCCACCATGAAAGGCGTACTATAGGCAATACCAAAGTTGAGCAACCAGTTCGACGCAGTCGAGATGGACATGGCCTTGGCTCGGACTTTGAGCGGATAAATTTCGGAGGTGACGACCCAGACTACGGGTCCCCACGAGGAAGCAAAGAAGAAGATGTTGAGAGAGCAAAATACCATGAGGATGGTTTGCTGTGCAGCCTTCAGGTCCTGACTAGCTGCTGTGGTAAATGCTGCGATGAATAGTTGGCAAGCAGCCATGCCGATGGCACCGGCCATCAACAGCCTTCGTCGACCCCATGACTCGATGACAAAAAGGCCGGGCAGCGTAGATACAACGTTGATGACTTGGATAATGAGGGATTTGGCGTAGGGGCTGTCGACTCCTGCACCACCGAAAAATGTCGTGCTGTAGTACATGATGAAATTGATGCCAGTGAGTTGCTGAAGCATTTGCAAGCCGCAGCCGGTAAAAGTGCGGCGGGCCAGATGTGGCGTGCCAACAAAGATCTCTTTCCACGAGTCGTCACCCAAGGTCATTTCGTATTGATGATTGGCAATGATCTCGTGTAGCTCCTCGATGAGGGCGGGGTGAGTGATGTCGAGTCGACGCAATCTGCTCAGCGAAATACCAGCTTCCTCATTGCGACCCCTTTTGACGAGGAATCGGGGAGTCTCGGGAAGAACGAGGAGGCCAGCGGTGATGATGAGGGCTGGTACCAGCTGTAACCCGAGAGGGATCCGATATGACGATGAGTTCTTGATCCTTGAGGTTATGATATTGACGATTGAAGCGGATAACAAGCCGACTGTGATGGAGAACTGATATGCGCAAACAAGCGTACCACGGATCCATTTTGGAGCCATTTCAGATTGATACATGGGGACCAGCACAGAGACGGCGCCCACGCCAACACCAGCAAGGAATCTAGCAAGCCATTAGCGTCGGGTTGACTAGGTAGACACATATGCAGACATACCGGCCAACAAGGAGAAGGGGGATGGATTCAGCGCAGACTTGGCATATCGCACCAACGCAGAAGAGAGCGACACCGAGGAGGAGCGATTTGCGACGTCCCAGCCAGTCTCCAAAGGGAGCGGCGGCCAGGGCACCGAGAACAGTTCCAGCGCTGAGAATGGCGACAATGATTGAAGAGTCTCTTGGACAAAGATTAGTGTTGAGGCCGGGGTCGCTGCAGTTTGTAGCGAATTGATTTTTGAACTCGTCCATGGCGAGGATGCCGTTTATCGCACTGCGAAGCAAGCCAGTCAGTATTCGCTGCGTGTATGTTGCAACAAGCCGGTGGTTGAAGAGAAAACAAGTAGAGAACAGTTCAACGGTTCAGTACTAAGTAAGGGTATTGTATGCTCATTCTCGCTAGACAGCGGTAGTCGATGGTCGAATGAAGCGCCGTCGGGTCGAGTATCCGGAGCGAGTACTGTGTCGAGTGCGGCGAGAGTTGAGGAAGAAGACGGGACTTGGGAAGGCTTACCCAGTGTCGTAGCCAAACAAGAGGCCACCAGAGGCGACAAAGAGGCCGACCATGATGGCTGGGGCTGACGAGCCTGCGACATTGTCGGGCTTATGCCAGCGCATGGCAATCGCCATGGCGTCGGTACAGGATGAATCAATCCACGGTCGCTGTCGGCGGCGATCGTTCGCGCTTTATGCGGGGTAGAGGGAGTATTGCCAGATGTGGCCGTCGTCGAAGCAAGAGCTGAGGCGTGTCGTCGGAAAACTAGTCGGAGAGTTGTGTACTGTAAACGGCTGATCGTCACGATGGGGCGGTTTTCTGCAGCGACCAGGGAGTCGGAGCGGGCAGCGACTCGGATATCAGAAAACGGATTAAATAGGCAAAAAGACGATGATGTTGCGATTAAGCGGCGAGACGACAAATGTAGTTGACGGAAGGGCAAGCGATTCGAGCAGAGAAAGGGCGGCGAGGTATGCAGTGGTGAGATTCAGAGTGTTGAGTAATAAGGATGGTAAGTTTAATGTGGAGTGTAAATGGTGAGAAGGGGAGAGTCTCGAAGAAAAGACGGGGTGAGAGGCAGCTGGTAGAGGAGAAGGGCGACGGCAGTGAGCGCACTACCAAACCATTCACAGGCACACCAGCTTGCGAGTGGCAGTCAAGCAATGGGCTGAGGGTCCTGGGGGGCGGCGCACTACCTATACCTCTCTAGGGACTGGGCGAAACGAGGGTCGAGCCTGGACTGGCCTGACCGGGGGGGGGGAACGACAGGGCACCCAAAGCAGCGGACGGAGCGGGCTGGCTTGACACGCAGGCGAGCCAGAGCCCCAAGTAGCTGGGCCTTGGAGTTGAGGAAGCCTGGTAAGAGTCAGCCATCAGTCAGTCAGGCCAGTCGGGTGTTTGTGGTGGTGTGCTGGTGAAGATGCCAAAATGAGAGCATGTACAGGCTACCAAAGGGGTGGCGGGAGGGGCCAGGATCAGCAGCGAGAACAGACTCTGATTGGGCAGCTTATAACTGACGACACAACTATTGGCTGAGTGATGCAGCAGCCACACTCGGGGCGGGACATTGGTCAAGTATCGGTACCAGCCTCGCAAGGGGCTTGAATCTCTTCAGCGCTTTCCAGGGGGAGGTGCTCACCCTCTTCCAGCGGCCGCTGCAGCGCCATGGTGTCTCTCTCTTGCGGAGCCCCACCCTTCCTGAGCCAGCGCCTTGCCTGGTTTGGCGCTGGTGCTCACAGGATGGAATGCAGCGCCTGCGGTGTCCCCGCTTCCCCAGACTCGCACTGCGTTGCGCTCCTCAGAGCCAGCAGGCCAACTACTGCGCCAATCGTTCGATGGTCCAACCTCGACACCATGTCCAAAACAAAGTGAACATCGCTGGAATATCGCTTTGGGGACCTGCTGGTGTGCCCGCCTGTCCAGGAACTCTCCCGTTGCCGCACCCCCTGTCCTCTGCACCAGCTGCCCATGCCCGCTCACCGCTGCAGCAGTCGCCATTAGTGGCCGCCACACACCAACCAGCTTTCCCTCTCCCCACCTCCCAGGCACATTCTCGTCCACTACTTGCTCTTTCGTCGAGCAACTACCCGTTTGCCCTGCCATGCCCGACACATTTTAGTCGCTGATCCGAGTTGCATCCATCTCCCGCTCCAGCTGCCTTTGGAGATCGATCGTTCGCCTGAAACCCATCCGGTACGATACGATGCTCCAGTAAATGCTTCTCGCGAGGCACAAGAACTGAACGCTGTCGCCAGGGGTGTCCCAAGGCCAGCTCTCTCTGAGCCTCAATCCAACACCTCGTCGACAGAGCGACTGGTAATATGCATGCTTCCCACCCAAGCGCCATCTATGATTGTCAGCCACCTGATTCTCTTATTCCCTCTGCTAACAACCCGCTGGCAACCAGTCTGCTCCATACTCAGTACTCCGTACTTTGCGGGGAGACAGGCTCCCTGCGCAACTCGGCATATCCTATGCCCACAGCCCCTTGTTGCACGAGCCCGGCACGCCCTACACTCACTCGTACTCCTCGCCAGCGACCGTAGAGGCTTCATGCCGAAGCCGACGCTCTCGACTTGCTAATAATTGTACTGCTGCTTTTTTTTTTGTGGCGGAGGGTCATGCGCTAGCCCACATCAACCAGCGAATTATGGCAGCGCGACAACGCCTCCTCTCCCGCAAGCCAAGCCCCGACCGTCTTAGCGGTTTGAAATCATTTGACATGACCTGCCAACTGCAATCCTGATGCAGCTGTCTACCCCGTACCGTTGCCAACACTCTGTTCATCATCTGGCTTTTTAATCATTAGCTGCAGCAATAAGCACGGTATCGCCGTATCGGCCGCTTGCTAGTACACGGCGGCGCGGAGCAGTCTGTTCTTGGTAGAACTGACACTAGTGTGTCGAAGCAGACTGCCATCTCCAGACTTCCAGAGTTTCACAACATGTTGGCCGCAAGCAGAAGAAAAGAGCAGAACCTTTCTCAGAGAGCCAGGATTCACTTGTCAGTCGACTGTCGGCTCGCTGGCACCAGTTCCTATAGAGTGTCTCAAATCTGGCGAGGCACTTGACCTGCAACACCTCGTCCAGCATTCCACACAAGCATACATCTGCCCACCGCTGTGCTACGCAAATAGCGCTGCCCTATTTTCGTGCCCAGACCCAACTGCCTAGACTGTTGTCTTGCCGCTGTCTCGCGCACTTCCATTCCCACTCTTCCTTTTCGCTTCTTCACGGTCTGCGTGCTCCTGTTGGCTAACATTTGACCCCAGATACCCAGTCGCTAGTTCAGTAATGGAATGGGTCTTCCATCCTATCATTAGAACTGCGATCCAGTCTCTCAGCTCGCTGTTACAGAGTTCTTCATTCGTTAGCCGTGCGGAAAATTACTCGACGATGAAATTGGAGTCACGTGTGGGTAATATCAGGCCACATTATTGCAATATTCTGGCGCAAGTCGCTGTCAAGATGCTTCGGCAAGGGTTGTGGTCTGGAAATGTAATGAGATGGATGCAACTGGAAACCTGCTACGGCACAGTGCCGACATATGCTAGTCCGACGCCACATGGCTGCTTGTGCTCCTCGGGCATGTGCCGGTCCGCTCGACTCGATCCTTCAGATAGCAATGTCCTTGTAGGTCGGCGGGACAAACCACTTCGAGACTGGTTGACCAGGCATGGCGAAAAGTGGCTTCCGAGGCGCTGGCGGAGGAGGCAAAGGCAATCTCCCTGCTTCGGCTGTTGGAGTAGCTGGCGGAGAGGCATGCAGCATTTCCGTTTGTCTGTAGCTTGGCTGTTTCATTTCCACGGCCTGGCCGAGAGGGACAGGTGAAGAACCCTTTTCTGTGCAACATGGCTGCTGCAGGTACTTCGAAATGCTGCCCATCAGCCATTTGACGCAGTACGGAGCCTCCCACTGCAAGCCGCCTCCCGAGCACCCGCATTGCGGGCTTTGGTGCCATGATGCTAGCTTGCTGGGGAGGGCGATGGATTTGGCCCCCCTCTACTGGTAGGATTCCTGTGTGGGTTGAGTCGAGCTAAAAGATGAGCACGATCATCCATCCTTTCTCTAGACCCTGTGGCTGGAACGACAGCCTGGTAGCGAGTCCAGGCTCTCGTGTGTTTTGCAATTCGCAAAACCTCGTTCCAAAGCACATTCGCTCGCCTATCCCAACGAGACCAACTCGTGAGAATTACACATTTGACTGAAACGGAAACCTCCAAAGAATAGCTGCGGCAGGAATAAGCTCATTGGCGAGTTCCATCTTCTCTGCCGCCCCTCTTTGGGCTGTAAGCCGCCAAGATGACTTTCTCACCCAGACTAGCAGCAAACATTACTTCAATGGAGAAAAGCCACCTGCTTTGGCTTTTCGAGACGATTGCTAGGCAGCGTTGTGCCTTGCATCAATGTCTCTCTCTCAGCCCTGCCGCTTCTGCGCCTCGAGGCAGGAAGAGCCCTCCTGTAGTTGAACCTGCCGAAGCTACTGGCCTCAACTTGTTGCTGCTTACGCGCGGGCGCCGCCGGCGGTCCTGCCCAGCTCCGACCCCGTCAGGAACAGCACTAAAGTCCCCATACTGCTGCAAATATCATGAGAGATAAAACCTGGTAAGCAATATTTATTGAAGCGGGGGCTTTGCAAGGGAAAAGAGTAGCATTTCTTGAAGCATAGAAATCATCTTGCGGCATGCGAATGTGGACCTCGGGAGCGGGCTACTCTCGCGATGACGCCGAATGAGGCTGTGGACACATATGTATGCGCAAGCATGCGGCTTCAGCAGAGTTTTCCGGTAATGCTCATGTAATTTCTCGGATAATGACATCGCATTTAAGCTCGCTTACAAGCAGAAATCGATTCCACGATTAATCAAGAGACGCCAGCGACCAAGGCATTTCTCGTCCTGGCCGTCATCGCAGACATGACCATCCGGCATTGGTTTCACTGCCAACTTTACGTCAAACTGGGGTCAAGAGTTCTTCATGTGAATGCATTGCTATCTGTACAACGTCGAGATTACATAGGGAATATTCCAAATATAAAAGACATAAAAGTAAATAACCAAAAAAAAGTCCCAAGCGCCAAATTGCCCCTCAGGTCACCTCCCCATCCGGGCTGATACATGTTGGGGGAATCCTTCTTTTCATCCGCATCAAAATCTATATCCCATCAAATCCGTGAAATAATACTATACGATTGTTTTCTTTTTGTTGTAGTTGTTGTATTGGGTATGAAAACAGCCGCTTACAGCTCGAGGCTAGGCTCCTGGCCCTTGACACGGCCGATAACCTGGTTAGGAGCGTACTTGGGAATGACCTCATCGTCGTGAAGCATCTCAAACTCCTCGGTGGCGTCGCGACCCATGAAGTTCATGATGGCCTGGGGACCGCCGGGGTGCTCATCGAGCCAGTTGGAAAGGTCCATGACGACACCCTTGACAACGACCCAGAGGTCGTCCTTGGTGTTGTGCTTGGCAACCTCATCCATGCTGTACTCCTTCTCGGGGATGGAGAAGGGCTTGGCCTCGACCTTGGGAGCCGACTCGGCGGGCTGGGAGCCGGGGCCGGGAGCACCACCAGCGGGCGCATCGGCAATCTGGGCAGGGGCAGAGCCAGCAGCGCCGCCGTTGGCCCACTCCACGGTCAGTCTGCCGGGAGCAGAGGGGTCGAGGTGCAGAGAGATCTGGCCGAGACGGGCGGCACCAGAGGAGCCGGCGCCACTGAGGGCCTTCTGGAAGAGGTAGTTGCTAGCAGTGTCACCAGCGACACGGCCGTAGACGACACAGCCGAGGAGAGAAGAGCCACCAAGACGGTTGGCACCGTGGACACCACCAGCCAGCTCACCGCAGGCGAACAGACCGTCGAAGGGCTTCTTGTCCTGGTTGAGGACCTGAGCCTTGTCGTTGATCTCAATACCACCCATGGTGAAGTGGAGAACGGGCTCCATGACAGCTACGTGGAAGGTGTCGTTGATGTCGAGGGGCAGGTTGTGGAAGAACTTCTTGCCCCAGGGGTCCTTCTCCTTGCCGTCGGCAATGGAGTTGTACTTCTTGAAGGTACTCTGGAGGTGGTCGGGCTTGCAGCCAATCTCCTTGGCGAGCTCCTCACCAGACATCTTCTTCATGAGACCACGTCCAGAGTAGTGACGGGTGTGGAAGTCGAGGACGTTGGAGGCCTTGGAGTTGAGGATGAGACGGATGGGGAACTTGTTCTTCTCCTTCTCCTTCCACATCATGCCGGAGACGTAATCACGGTGGCCGAGCTCGTCGCAGAAGCGGTCACCATCGGCGTTGAGAAGGAGACCACCCTCACCACGGAGAGCCTCGGCAGCGAGGAACTTCCACTTGGAGCCGGGGTCCTTGGGGTCGACGAGACCAGTAGGGTGAACCTGGACCTTGTCCATATCAATGCCGTTACCACCAATGTCCATGACCATCTTCTGTCCGTCACCAGTGGCGTGGGTACCGTTGGTGGTGGCAAGGCCATAGGTATCGGGACGGTGCTTCTTGAGCAGAGAGGTCTCGCCGAAGTCGGCGGCGTAACCACCGGTGGCGAGGATGACGGGACCCTCAAGGGTCTGGTTCTGGCCGTCAAACTCGTAAGAGACACCGAGAATGGAGTTGCCCTCCTTGGTGAGGCCGGTGACGCGGGCCTTCTTGATGATCTGGACGCGGTGGGGCTCGGTCTCGGAGAGCTCCTCGAGGCGCTGCATCAGGGCGTAGGTGATGGCCATACCAGGGAACTTGGCATCGTGACCACGGTGGGTTCGGGGCTGGGAGTGACCACTGCGCAAAAAAATTGAGTTAGCGATTTGCCGCTGTGAAAAAAGACCTGGGACCAGTCGAGGCTGACGGCAAGCGGAATGCAGACTTACCCAAGACGGGAGACGAGGGTGAGGTCGAGGTTGAAGACATCCTGGAGCCACTCGACAGCGGCAGCGGATTTGTAGGTCAGGACCTTGATGAGATCGGGACGGGCCTTGTCACGGGCAGACTTGAGGGTATCATCGTAGAACTGCTTGACGCTGTCGCCAACCTTGTTGTCAACCTGGGTGCGGGTCAGGGCACCGTTGATACCAGAGGTGGCCTTGGTCGAGTTACCACCGAAGAAGCCTATTTTAGGAAGCGGTTAGCGCATTGAATGAGGCGACGGGGAGCTAGATTTTGGATTTACTCACCCTGCTTGTCGAGGACAACGACGTTGCCACCAGCCAGGTAGATGGTGTGAGCAGCGCTCAGGCCGGAGACTAGAAAATTGACGTCAGCAATGCGATTGCGACGAAGAGTTCGCAGACAGCGCGAGGGTAAAAGACGCTCGCTAGGCAAAGCGCGCGAATGCCATGTATGCAGCGCAAGTGTGCGAACCGAAGCAAGGGACGCTACTTACGACCACCACCGACGACAATTACTCTGGGAGCCATTGTGGTGTGTGTTGTGTGAATGTGATGAGGCGAAAGGCGAGTGAGAGAGAGGCGCAGGGAAGAGAGACAGGCAGGAGACTGGATGAGGCCTGCGCACACAGATGAGGTTGAAGAGGAGTGAGGGAGGAAAGAGGATGGAGGAAAGATGGAAGAATGAGGAGAAGAACAAAGGTTAAAATGGCTTCCGGACTTTGGAGTTTATGAGGCCATGGGTGGAATGGTGGAGCCAGCACGCCGAGGACGATGGGACAGCCGAGGTCAATTTTTGGGGGAGAAAGCAGAGGGCATTTGACCGGCTTCATTCGTCGCTGGCGGGGGGACCTGGAGAGGGCCACAGGGGACTCCCCTCTGAAGAGCCTCCACCAGGCTGCCCCCCTGCCTCCCCCGGCCGCCAACGAAACCAGGTGCCGGGCGCCGTCAGTTGCCCTGAGCAGCCAGCGTTTGCTCTGCCAGCTGCCAGTGTTGCCAGCTGCACACACACCTGTTGTGCCCCACTACGGTTGCCAGTTGCCACCCGGCCGCTTCAGTCATCAGTGTCTGCGTTTGCCTCAATATTGTAATACATGCAGTGAGAGAGCGACAAAGGGATTTTAACAAGACATTGTCGTCAAGACAAACTCGTAGCTACATCATCATCCTTGAGAGAATTTTTACGCATTTTCCTGTCTAGGCCTGCTCCGATTCCACGTCTTGTGACGCTGCAACTGCACTTGCCTCACGCTGCACCCACATGCCCCCGACCGAATAACCGGCGCTTACTTCCATAGCCTCGCCCGTCCTCAAAGGCCCAAGCACCCGTGCACCCGTCGAGTACAGCGCCTCCTCGGAGCTTGCCACGGGCAGCTTTGCTACTCTCAGCGTAGTGCCAGGCAAAACCGTCTCACCAATTCCGCCATGCGCCCGCTGCTGCAGGCATGTGTCGAACAACGAGATGGCTGCCGCAAAAGACTAACTTACTGGTAAGTCATCATGCACGCGCTGCAACGCCTCGCCGTCCTTTCGGCACCCGCTTGGGGTTAGGGGACTTGGCCGACACAACGGGCCGATCCAGGAAGCTGTACCGGAGGACTATATCGCGATGATTAGCAGGCTCGTGAATGTCGACTGTCGAATACTCGGCTTGGTACATACTGTGCAAGCAACCGATTCACACGAAGCATATGTGGACACAGACGGGCGACAACGGAGCCTCGGCCTTTTTCGTTTCGCCTACCTCTTCTACTCTTCGCAATATTCGAGCGCATCATTACGACGAGACTCCCAAGCCTCGAGACTATTTAATTTCCATTGACCATGTTCAAGACTACCAATTGCCACATGCTTTGCCTACATCACCAAACCTACGCCAAACGATGCAGAGTAGTCTGGTGACGGGCACAATTAACATGTGAATTCCTCCGACAATTGCCCCACGGGCACAGCGACAATAAGGTTCTCCACACTCTGGGGGCGCACTGGGGGAGAAACCCCCTTGGAGGGGCATCTTCTCCGTGCCTACGGATAGTTACCGTCAGATGACCTGCTTTTTCTCACGCTCTGGGCGGCTCAAGTGGCGTCCTGCATGTCGTCCAGCAAATACCTCGAGCGTGATTGGCGCGCGCCGCTTTCGCACGTGAAATTCGACCAAGCCTTGGGGTAGCCCAACTAAGTTATTGTAGATGCCGATTTACGATTAATGTTGCCGACCGAGACTCTCGAGGCAAGTCCCCGAGCGGCATTGTAATTGCGGTCTTCATGGAGGCACTAGGCTCCGTGGATGCATATATACACGCATCGCCTTCATGATTCCAGGCAGTCGTGGTCGTTTCCGTTGCGGCCAAGCGATAGCTCCCCAGCATGTGGCTCGGCTTCTCACCCGCGCGAAAACACCGAACCCGGCTCCCACACAACGCAGCCAAATACCATGTGCTCTGGACTGAACCCTCGACGTGCCAATCGAATTTTACTCTATGAGGAAAATTACATAAACAAAGCCGGAAAGGTTTACTGCTAACGTCACAGATCTTATTGACACCGTCCGATACCGCCGCCGACCGAAAACGAACGCCTCGCGACTTTGTCGCCGCAGTGCCGAAGTCGACATAACCGGCCGGCCCAGTCGCCGCACCAGCACTTTCGCTCCTGCGGGGAACTCTCGGCGGCCCATGCCCCATTCGTCGCTACTGACGTCGGTGTACTCTTGCGCAACCGCAGATGCTCTGGCTCTGGAATTAGCTGTCGCAGTCTTAATAGAACTTTCCATTCATCAATTCCCGCGCCTGACTTTTGCTAGTATTCTCTGCTCATTTTCCGTGAACTCTTTGGGTGGAAACCTGTGATGCGCCGGTCCGTCATCGCGCTGTCGGGCTGTCTCATTATTCTGCCCACCATCGCCGCTGTGCGCAGCAGCCCACGATTCGCCGCCAACGACGTCACGACTGCCGCTCCTCCCCAGCGAAGCACCCGTCAGCCGCCCAAGAAGCATCATCTCGCCACCATGCCCGACGATGGCGACCACCCCGTCCAGACCGCCGTGCGCCTCAGCGACACGCTAGGCTCCAACCGCGCCGTCACCTCCTTCTCCTCGTACGCGCGGCAGCACGAGGCCGCCGAGGACCGCCTCGGCAGCGCCGCCGACAAGACGACGGTCCTCGCGCCCCTCAACTCGGCCGTCGAGGCCCTCGCCCGCAAGCCCTGGGAGAATGAGCGCGAGATGGGCGAGCTCGGCACCAACGCCTACGAGGGCGGCGACGGCAAGGCCCGCGCCGACGCCAACATCTGCCGCTTCGTCGAGGCGCACCTCGTCACGCAGAGCCCCTGGCCCGCGGGCGTCAAGGCCAAGACTATGGCCGGCAGGGATGTCTGGTGGGAGGAGCGCGACGACGGCAAGCGCGTCGTCATGCCCGACAAGGTCGAGGTGGACAAGGTGGCGATTGAAGTCGGCAATGGCCAGATTGTAAGCTTCAGCGGGCGCATTTCCGCAACGACCCATCAGAAGAACAGGTCGACTAATGATTTCACAGTGGCTTATCAAGGGTGTTTTGAAATTCGAGTAACTTCCGAAGCGGCCGTAGACGAGGGCAGCTGAGAACTAATTCATGATCATGATAACGAAGGACCGTTTAATAATGATATTTTGTACACTCGTACACGGAATAAAAGCTGATTCTGCTTTCACTTGAGTGTCATGCTATTTTACAACCCATCCTCACGCGCCCAGCGCAACCTTGCGCGGCGCCTCCTTCTTCTTCCTGTCCCTCGTGAACTGAACGGCGCGATGGCTACGGTCGTCAAAGGCCGCGGCCGGGCCCACGTGCATCTCGCGCCAGCAGCGCGCGCAGTAGACGTCGTCGTCGCAGCCCAGGCACCGCAGCGTCGCGTCCTCGAGGCAGACGGTGCACCAGCCGTCCACGTCGTCGTCGGTGTACCTTGTCCGCGTCTGCAGCCGCTGCACGGGCCTGGTCGACGGACGCGACGTCGGCACGTCCGGCATGCCAAAGGAGCCTCCCGCTCCTCCCTCGCCCTCGTCATCGCCGCCGCCGTCGGTGCTGTGGCTCGGCGCACGAAGGGCCGCCATCCGCGCGGCCATGTCGTCCAGGCCCGGCCTGCCCTGCTTGGCGCCCGGGGAGGATGGAAGATCCTGCAGGTCCGACGGGACCGAGGGCAGCCCGAGGTCGGCAGCGTCGGGATTGTCGTCGTGCGTCGCTTCGTCGTGAGGGTCTTGAAAATCCCCGTCTTCCAAAGATTCTCTGTCTGGTGGCGCTTCCAGCTCTGCTTCGTCTTGATATTGCTCCACGACGTCGTTGACCTTGCGCTTCATGGCCTCGCTGTCTGAGTCGTCGTCATCGGAATCTGGCTCATGGTTGTCACTCTCCTTGTGCCGCGATGGCGACTCGGTATCTTTGGGAATCTCGTCGGCGAGCTTTTCCAAGAGCGCCTTGACCTGTTCGTCGCTTGGCTCGTGTGCGCCTCTGATACCTAGGTCTTCGTCGGGCGTGACGTCGGCCAACAGCTCTTGCAAGGTATCGTCGTCGGTTTCAAAGACGTGCTCGATATCTTCTTCCTCTCCATCACCCTCTTGCAAAGGTGCAGATGAGGCAGCTGTCGGATCCTGCTTTTCTGATGGGAGGTACACTGCCCGCGGAGCAGGCTTTGGTGATGCTCGTTGGCCCTCGGGCTCTGGCGTCGCCGAACTTTCGCGCAAGCACCTGAGTCGTGCCGTCAGCGCGTCCTCCCTCGACGGTGTTTTTGCCCTCTCTATAACATCAATATTTATTATCCTTGGCGATTCTGTTAGTGAATGGTGTCCTTGAGTCAACTGCGGCCCGTTGCTGCTAGCACTCACTGAGGTGCTGCTTGCGACGATTGAGTGCCGCCTGCGCCACCCCGCAGTGCGTGTAGGCGCTCGAGCAAGCTCTTGTCGACGTCTTCGGCCATGGTTTTGTATGTGTATGTCTACAAAGAGAACACAAAGAGAGAGCCCGAACTTGTTACGTAGCAGTGTGTAGATGATTATTGCGTACTCCGTATGCTGTCGCTCATTGGCGATGAGGTTGAGGTCGAGGTTGAGGTGGGGCAATATCTTGGCGGGCATCTGGGTTCGCCACTTCAAGCCTTCGATAGGAACTCTTCAGTAACTGTCTCATCGCTATGCCGTATAAAGTTGACAGTTATATCATTCTCATATACCTATGGTTGATATGAGTGCGTTTCCAGACTGATTGCCTGTGCGACTTCCTCGGATGCAGCCCTGACGTGGTCCAAGCATTATAACAAGGTGAGGCTCGACTCACTCATCCCGTAAAAGTGACGATGTACACAGTACCAAACGGGTCTATCAGTAATATCAGACGCGTACTCAAATTTACATTTTTTTTAAACACGCGCCGTGACAGAAATCAGAACAACCCTACTTTCGCCTTTGTTTAGTTTAAATCCCCTTCTATCTTTCAGACATCATCCTCTTTTTGTTCGCTGATGCTGGTATCATATTGGGCTTCTACAGCGTTAATCTGTCCAGCTGCCGCGTTTTTTCCGCTCCCGACTGAACGGCCCTGCGGATTCCGTCCCAGGAACTTCCCCTTTCTTGCCGCTTAAACTCGTAGTCAAAGCTGGATAGGTTTTTTGCCGATTCTGTCTCGACACTTTTTTTCCTCCACGCACCCCGTGCCGGACTACCCATAGAATATGCCATCTTCAAATTCAGCCAACCCATTCGGCGCCGTAACCAGCTTCGTGCCTTTAGAGAGCGCCGAGGCGAAGCCCGAGGGACGAAAGTCAACGTCTGACCAGTGCGCCTTCTTGTAGGACATCAAATCCTCAGTTCTTGCCACCGTTCCTAACATGGAAAAAATCGTCATGGCCGCTCAGGTGCCCTCGTGGCCGGTACCAAGAACCTCGTCAAGAGCAAAGTCGAAGGCTGATATACGATAAGCACCATTCAGGACAGGGATCCTTATCTCGGATTCACGCTTGGATTTCCGCTGCGGTCTCGAGCTTAGGTCTATATTGAGATTCATTGGTTGGTTGGGTATTAAAAGTTTTCGGGCAGACTTGCCCTGGTTAGAAAGGCGAGCACCCAACCCCTTCTGTTTCGTTCTGAGGAACTAGAAGCGCCGTTTATCCATTTGTCAAGCGGTCTGCATCTCGGCATCTTATTGGTTGTTATATCCTCTGTCACTGAAACCTGCAGACGGCGTAGCTTCCGCCAGCTAGGCTGAGCCGCCACAGCCACACATATAACCCCAACAAACAAATTCTGCGCAATTATTCACCTGTGTTCAATGCGATACTGGTTATACCTTGGTCACGTGTGCATGGGCTAACTGTTTTTTCTTACTGCCATAGGACAAGTAACTTCATCATTTTTAATTTGGCACACAAGACACAGTCACAATGAACATACCCAATGTGATTAATGCAGCGGTCAGTGTTTTAACGCTGATTGGCCTCACTTTGGATGTCACGAAAAATCTAACTAATATATTGAAACGGTATGACGGGGCACGATTGCGATTGAATAGTCTGCTTCTTCAAATCTTAGCACTACGTACAGCGCTCCATCAGATTGACGGCTTGGTCAAAGCCGGCGCCGCTGAAAAGCACCACCAGCTAACTATGGACATGGGCACGTGCCTCACTTGCTGCGAGCCGCTTCTCGAGAAGTTGGACAAGGACTGCAAAAGACTTGCGAAAGACGATGGACCGCTGATAGAGCCGACGTTTCTGGTGCGATTAGAAACGGCATTCAACGGTGGACCGGCGACGGACATGGAGGCGTTGCTTGACCGGCAAACAAATGCATTGAACCTTCTGTTGACTGCATACTCCTGGTAAGAAGCATGGTTCCTGTGGAAATTGCGTATGCGCTATTTTGTGCAGCGTCAATTGAGTCTAACAGCCACGTGAAGTCATTCATTGCGCCTTCAAGGTCAAATTCTCACGGACACGCGAAGCCGCAAAGCTCTACGAACTCTAGCAAGTGATATGCTGTCGTTGCACAAAGCTCGAGATTGCGATTCCATGGTCTCAGAAATCAGCGATACACTGTCCAAACTTTCTCGCGAGTTTGCGTTTGACTCGGCTGTGCTGGCAACTCGGGTATACGCTTCCCAGTCCGCTGCTCTCATTGCTTTGCTGAGGCGGCGAGTCCAAAAAGGCTCACCGACCCAACTTTATACGGAAAAAGCAAACGAAGCCTTTGTCAGCACTGACGCGTCTCCGCAACAGCATCAGGGTATATTGGAGAGGGACGTGCATGAGAGGTCTGGCTTTTATTCGAAGATCGGAGATCGCGAGAAGACAATACTCTGCAAGGAGATGTGGGTGACTGAGAGAAGCCTCAGCCGAGCGCACATACATGTTACTTCTGCCAGCGTCTTGCCCCTGCAATGGCTCGTAGACGCTCGGTTCCAGAGAAGGAGGGCGAGAACTAGCAAAGAGCATACAGACAACGTCAGTGCTACCTCAACAGCATTTATCGATCTATCTGCAGCTGGCCATCTACTTTCGACGCCATACTTGTTCAGTGCACCGAGCGCTTGTGACGACGCGGCGTACAACTGGGTGCACATCGGGCGCCGGAGGCTGTCGTCGGGACTTTTCCAGCCCGTATCTGTGTTCTATGTTTTGGACCTGCCCACGCAGAACGAAGACAACTTATCAGGCCTTCTGACGAAGGTGCGCGCATCCATAGCCGCCACGCTCGTAGAGCAACCAGACCCTGTTTCTCAGACGTTATACTTCATTGCAATCGTGCTCCAGCGTGGCCGGCGAGGCATGCTAGACTTCGGGTCGCAGATGCAGCTGGAAACCTTCCGCGCCGAGGCCCAAACTCTGTATAAAAACTTGTGTGTTGACTTTACGGTGCCTGACAGGGACATGTTTTGGAATTCGCCGTGGGAACATATTCGAGCGATAGATTCCAGGGCGCGAACTGATGAACTTAACGGCCACTGTTTTTTCGGGAGGAGTTGCACGGATTGGGGGGCTCGTCCCATGCATTACCAGACGCCTATGAGCAATTGGAGTAGTGCGTGGGCATACCCATGCGAAGATGTTTTGCTGGATTCAGAAAACTGATGAGCTAGGAAAGGTGGCAGACATGGCAAGAAAATCCTCACGCAGCCAGGCAAGCGTGTAAGCTGCACTTGGAGACTACACTTGCATGTGGCGAAGCTGCCTATCTAAGCTCGCGCGCATCATGAGGGGCGACTACCATTGAGCAGATTTTCTCAAGGCTATCAATTGAGAATCTTTCATCTGCAAAGGGAATATCAAGACATATTGGTTGCGGGACTAATGGACCTTTTCTGTCTGTTGGAATGAAGGTGGGTCAATTACCATGAGATGCAAATGTATTTAATTGATATGATCGAGAATTTTGGGAGAAGACCCTCTATAATGGAAAAACTGCGCTTCCGCTATTTTTGAATGGAGGCCTCTTTAGTTTGCCTTGTGGCATAGAGTTTATTACTATAGCCCTCGTCAACTAACTGTAATGTTAACAGAGGCTGACCGCAGGCGACGAGCCGCTTCCACTTGCAGCTCTGACGGACCGCCCATCTAACTCTGTCAATATGTCAAGAGGGCCGAATCCAGAGTCGACGCAGGTGCCCGGCGCAACGTCTCCAGCTCGTAGAGGTATCCCAGTCGAGTTTTCGTTCCTAAGTTTGAATTGCGTCACGTTATTCTTGATCTAACTATATAAGGGAGGAATTCTGCCAAGGATAGGCTAGGTCGTGTAATGTGGGTGATAGTCGACTATTTTCTTGTTATAGAGTATCGTAAGCATCGTCGTTCATATATATGGCCCTATATTTCTTCGAAGAGAGGCGCGGAAACCTCCAAAAAATGGATAAACAGAAAAAAGTGCAATGGGCGGGGACAGGGACATCATTTGGGGACACAATGTGCAATGCGAGGCCCGGGCTCTGCTCGCGCTGCTACAAGATCCGAGTCTTGATGAAGCTGCATCAAGGCATGGACAGTTCGAGACTTCTTCGCGATGGAAAAAGCACCCATTACCCCCATCGCTCCATACACCGCCAATGCCGACGAGATGACGGCAGCCTTGAAGAAGCCTGCGTACGCAGCGTTTCGCGGCATGCCTGCGCCGGCGACGATTGACTCATTCCAGGGTCACGAGAATGACATTGTGTTTGTGGTGATGGGCACTACTGGCCCGACACCTGGTCCTGGGTTTACCGCAGACGCAAAAAGGCTCAACGTGATGCTTACGCGTCACCGCTGTGGTCTGGTCATTGTAGGCGATCTCTACATCATCGACAATCCGCGTGATTATAGGGGCAGAGCAGCGAAGGGCCTGAGACGAGCCAGAGATGAAAAGGTTCTCGTGATCGATGCAGAGGGCAATGCGACCCAGAGGAAGGCGGCTGCTTTGAGAGCCGTTCATATGTCAATGCTTAGCTCTGGTCGTTATGTGAACGTTTCTGTGCAAAAGTAGAAATTAGTGATGCAAATCACAACTTCACGACCGCTATCTCTATTCTGCAACCTATCATCTTCATCTTTCGCTTTAGCCTATGTACAATTCTTTTGCCGTGCATTATATTTCGTACATTATGCCGCCGGATACGCCATTATCCCGCGACGTTTTCTCGCAGACCCTTTGTGCGGAGCGTAAACTTGGTCTCTGGGCTCGTAAACGGCAAGGCCAAGTCTGGATTCATGCCTGCTCCGCCGGAAACACCCCATCCCATCGCCCGTGGCGGCTCATCGCCCAGGGCTGCCGTGCGCAGCACGTCGCCGCGCTGCGCGTGGGCGTCGCTATCGGCGCTACCGGGACGACTGCCTCCCGTGCTGCTCACGTCGTCGCCCCCCAGAAGCAGCAGCGGCGATGACGACGACGAGGGCACGCGGCCCGTCAGGCGCCCGGCCCAGAGCCCGCGCACGCCGCCCCTCTTGCGCTCCGGCATCTCTTCGCGGCCGGCGCTGCCGACGTACAGGAGATACTTGAGGTTGGGGAGGGTGTGGCGAATGTCGACGACGCGCAGGCCCTGCGAGGCGCACAGGGCCTCGAGGTTCTTGTTGAGCAGGAACCAGGCGTACTCGAAGCGCCACTGGCCCGTCGTGGAGCCGCCGCGGGGGAGAAAGAGCGGAAACTCGCGGCGCGGGCCCGCGGCGCTGGCCGCCTTGGCCTCGACGAGCAGCGAAATGTCGTCGCGGATGTAGGACCGCGAGCCGACAAAAGACGCAACCTCGTACGGCAGCGGGTGCGCGAGATAGAACTGCAGGTGGCGCGCCAGCAGCGCGACGAGCCCGAGGGCGGCGGAGAGGGCGTCCTCGCCAACGGTCCGCGCGACGGCGGCATCGTAGACGGAGTTGGGCAGCGCGAGCCCGCAGATCTGAAACGACAGCGGCGGCGCGTGCTGGATCGGCTCAATGGGGAAGATGGCGGCGAGCTCGGCGCAGATGCGACGGCGCTGGCCGCGGATCTGCTGCTCCGTGTCCTCGACGAGCCGCCGCGATGCCTGCAGCTTCTCCTTGCTGGCCGCCATGTCCTCGGCGCGGCGGCG
This sequence comes from Akanthomyces uredinophilus, assembly GCA_030778065.1. Taxonomy (NCBI): domain Eukaryota; kingdom Fungi; phylum Ascomycota; class Sordariomycetes; order Hypocreales; family Cordycipitaceae; genus Akanthomyces; species Akanthomyces uredinophilus. Next base: position 5,672 of record JAPFRW010000193.1, on the reverse strand, counting down.
CTGCAGCGCCTGTCCCGCGGCGATGGCGTCTCTCCGCGCGCGCAGCGATGCGCGGAGGTCGTCGCGGCGCTTCTCCGACTGCCTGTTTAGGCGACGCTGCGTGGTCAGGTACTTGTTGGCGAGCGCCACGCCCTCCTCGGCCGCGTCGGCGCCGCCACCGCCGTCGGCAGGATCTTCGGCGGCGACGAGCGCATTCATCTGCTGCAGGACGGCGCGCTGCGTGTCCTCGGCGTCGCGGAGGGAGCCCTCGAGGTTGGCGAGCTTCATGAGCGCATTGTACGACGATGTCGTTATGGGCGGCGGGGTCTGGCGGGGCTCGGATATTCGGTCGGGAAAGTCGAGCGAGTACACGCCGTCTTCGAGGTGGAAGACCAGCGCGTTGGGACGGTATTCGCGGTTGAGGGTCGTGGATATAAAGTGCAAGCGGCGGAGGTCGATGAGCTCCTCGAGCAGGAAGCTCCAGGCGTTGTGTTTTGGGCGTCGTGTCCAGACGCGAATCAGCACTCTGCAGGCGCGGGCGACGGGTGCGTCGCATGCTGATAGATCAAAGAATCGGAAATCAAAGTTCTGTGCCGTCGTCAGCTAAAGCGTAGGCATGGGACCGGAAAGCAGCCATGCATACCGCTGATCGCTCTCCAATTTCACTTATGTATACTGGTTCCTCTGGGTTCGCCACATCATGCAAGGAAAAGAACACATCACCGACTGCCTCGTCCGCTAGGTCCTCGAGCTTCTTCTGGCGGCTGGCGGGGCTCGTGTGCGCATTGCTCAGGCTCGGCCGGCGCTGCATGACCGGCGCGCCGGCGCGGTGGCCATTGACGCTCGGTCGCCGCGCGGGCATCTCCATCCTGGTCAGGTTCTCCGAGGACCGCGACGAATGCAGCGCGGCGGCGGCGGCGGCAGGATCGCTGCTCGACTCCTGCAGGACGGCGAGCGTCGTCTTCTTCTTCTTGGTGTGGATGTCGCCGTCGTCGGCGGAGCGGAAGATGCGCGCGGGCGGCGCAAAGGACAGGTTCCGCAGGGAAAGACCCCGGAGGTGCCGCAGCTTGCGGTTCTGGGCGAGCAGCCGCGGCCGGCGAGGCGGCTCGGGTAGCGCGGCGGACGACGACATGGTGATGGTGATGGCGGCGGTGGTGGGCGACGGGCATGGGCGGCGTGCCGGGGCGGGGATCGCTGGCTCATAGCACGGGTGCAGCCATTGGGATGCGTGCGCCGATATTGCGACGTTTGGTTGGTCGTCGCCGGTGAAGACTAGTGTCCAGGAATCAATGTCGTGGCGGTGATGGAGCTTGTTTTGGGAGGTTGAGCTTGGTCTGGGGAAGACGGGCTGAGCTCCCGAGCACAGTGGGCCTGATTACGTCGTCGTTGACAGCGTCAAAGCCAGTGTCGTGTGCACGTTTAGATGTCGCCCGGCACTAATTTGTACAAGGGTATATTATTTTCAATGAATGATATATTCAATTAAAGCATATATAATCAGTCCGTTCTAGCTGCATAATGCCAATGATGAATATTTATGCTGGCAAAGTCTAAAAGTCCGCTTGATAAAACGCACAACAACCCGATATAACGCCAGTCATGCAATGCCAAGAGATAAAGAAACAGAAAGAAAAAGAGAGAGCATCGTCCGAATTGCCCAGTGACTCTAGTGCCTTATCCCTTTTACCAAAGTCAAATCGCACATCTTAGTCGAGAACTTTAAGCAAGGATGTCATAAGTCTGTGCATCAGCACTGATCTAGAGGTCAGGACGATCAACGTTTGGTATGCGCAGGTTATAAGGTCGCTCTCCGTTATAAAGACCCATCCACGATCGCACAAATCTGATGACCTCGGCACAACCAACTTTGAAACTATCTATCGTTAGTCAACTGTGCATCAAAGAGTGTTTCGATTACCGGGAAGCTTACAAGTAAACAGGGGCCCGGACCCAGCCCGTAAGTACCACACGGACAGCCAGCTTGAACAGCGCAAACTCGTGGTCCACCTGCGACATCCAATCATCGCTCGCAGACCCGCGGTTCTTTTTGCGAATCAGCTCCACCATCTCCTCCGAGAGCTCTTCGTCCTCGTTGGATGTGAGCGGATGATCCAGCGGCTCGTGAATGTCCTTGGCCGTCTCGGCAAGCAGCTCCGCCGCCTTGCGCGTGTCCTCGGCCTCGGCGGCCATCTTTTGGAACCGTCCCACGGACATGAGGGAGTTGGTGAGGCGGCCGTAGGTGTTGAAGAGGGCGACGAGCTCGGTGCGCTTCAGCACAGGTACGTCCTTGCTGTCCTTGTCAAACTCAAAGAGCACTTTGAGCGCCGTGCCGTAGCCGTTGGTCTGGACCTTGCCCCAGAGGCGGCACTTGTCGCAGCCGACGCAGTCCATGAGGCGGCTAATGTTGCGGAAGCGGTTGCGAAAGTCTTCTTTGAGGGACGGGCCCTCGCCATTGACAAACATGATGCTTTCGTCGAAAATTTCGGGCACCATGGCGGCGCGCTGCGTCACCTTGAGGACCTTGCTGCGCGTGGTGGCGTCCTCGCGCGGGTCGTCGGTGCAGAATGTGTACTGTGGCTTTTGCAGGTACGGGCCCAGCTTGGCGACGGCACGGGTTACCAGAGCATAGTTGAAGTAGAGGTTGCTGATGCGGTCGGCGTGACCGTGGAGGCGCTCCATGTAGCAGTCTAGATTAGGACCCCATAGACCAGTCGTCTTGTTAAGATAGTCCCAGCAGAGATGGGTGCTGATGCTGGCGTGCATTCCCGACACGACACGGTAAAAGACACGCTTCTCGAGGCATTCGTCGTCGGGCTCAAGACCGGTGCTTGCGACAAAAGGCGCCTGGGGCTTTTGGAGACGCTCACGATCCAGCTGGGCCTGGCGACCGGCGGCCTCCATGACGTGCTTGAAGTCCATGGCCGCAGGGCCTTGGGGCCACTGCGAAATACCGACATCGGCCGAGTGTGGAAAGGAGCTGCGCTGGAAGCAGTTTTCGCTATAGATGGCGTTCCAGACCATCTGGGCGCCGAAGCCCGAGTAGCCCGTGAAGCGCTCGGGGTTCTTCGTGAGACTGACGTAGTCGCCCTTGGAGAAGGCGCTCTCGTCTTCGGGGACGCAGTAGTCGCGCTCATCGCACTCGTCGTCGTTGTCGTAGACACAGCTCTCGCCGACGGTCTCGCCGAGCTCGCCGTGAAGCGGGCGGTGCTCCTCCTTGGGGGCGCGGCCGGGGTGCTTGGCCAGGGGTCCCTCGAGCTTGCTCAGCTCCTTGACCTTCCATACGTCGGGTATGTCATCCTCGTTGTCGAGCGTCTCGACGGCGCATCCTATGTTGCCGCAGAGGCCGTTTTGGTCGTCCCAGAAAGGGCAGGACTTGTGGAAGAGGTTGAGGCGGTAGTGGGAGAAGAAGTCGGTGGTCTGGGTGAGGTCGTCGACGGCGGGCTTGACGCGGGCGTTGAGCTTGTCGAGGGTGGCGTAGGAGACACAGGCATCGTCGACGATGGCCTTGGGAGAGATCTATGTAGCTGTGGTTAGCAGAAGACATCTTGATCCAGCGGCATGACGTAGCGCGCGTGCTTACCGGACAAGCGTCCTTGAAAGCCCCGGCGCAGGTCCCCGGCGTCGCCCAGAGGGCAAAGACGGAGAGGAAAAAGAGTTTGCCGGCAGATTTCATTTGAGATTATGGTGCCAATTGGCAGCACAGGTGATGGAAGAGGAAATTGACGGCAGCGTTGGGATCAAGTGTGGTGTGCTGGGGGATTGTGGCAACGTGTGCTGGGAATTAATAAGCTGTTGGCTTTCACGGGGCGGACATTCCGGGCAGGGGTCGCAGGTGTGAAGCGAAACAGCCTTGCGATGGAGAATGTTTGACAGGTGCGTAGCAATAGGGCTCGAGTCTATGAAGCTGCATGGAATAGAATGCACGGAAGCGAAGAGGGTGGTGGATGTGTTGGAACAGGCGAGGTCTGGGGATTTGTCTCTTTTTTTAATCAAGATGCCACGCTGGCTTGGCTTGAGACTGCGGACTTGGGATGTCGGAAAGAATGGGGCCGCCGTGGATCGTGTGGCTGACCTTAGTCCAACTGTGGAAGGCCCGTTGAAGCGTTAGGGTGCTGGAGGAATGCCCTGTAACGTGGCCACGGCTACTGAAACCACTCTGATTTGGAGGGTACCTTGGGTATATCATGGTTGGTTGGTCGGCTCTGCTAAATCTATGATAAGTAGTCAGGTGGCATACAATTATAAAGACATGTAGCTCTTCTCTTGGGGTGAAAACATCACCTACCGAGCCCATACGAGCAAATATCGGCTCCTCGGGCGTCTTGCGGCGTCAAGTCTGCTTACATGGCCTCTTCCATCGGCCCACTGTTAAAGTACAACCCGCCCGCCGAGCCCGCATCCTGACCTACTACACCCACTGTATGTCGGTAATGCGTTAGTGCTGTGCCTTGTCGTGTGTATTAATAAACTCCCACCCTGGAGCAGTCTGCAGCTGCAGCCGCTCTTCACTTCATCTTTGCGGAAAAGATCAGCAAATGCCAGCAGCTGTCCAGTAGACCATGATCCTTCATAGTCATGCCACGATGCCCGCCTACCCTCCCGACTCGTTCCTAGTCGTAACGCTGTTCCACATCATTGTCAAGGCCCGCGCTAGCGGCCGCCAAAAGTGGCGTGTTCTATCAGGATACTTTCTGGTCAAAACCCTTGCGGGCGGCACGAGCCGGGGACTCTGGTCAGTTGCAACAGGTGACGTTGCTGCCAAACGCGCACCAATGTGTTCGTCCTGCTCTCGCGCACATGCACGTATCCCATCTCAATCTTACGATCGCGCCATAAAGTGAACAAACCAGTTATGCATGTGTACTGTTACAAGAGCCAACCTTGAGTGGGGCATCAAAAGCCATCCAACGCCTTACTGGTACACCAAGTGCGCATAAATTCCGTTCGGCTACTCGTCCCGGGTGTGTTGACAGGTTTTCTTCATCATCGATTTACCCTATATAAGACTACATTGTCTCCTTCTTACCCTGCGCTTCTTTCCTTTCAAGTATGTGTCTACTTGTCCTTGATCAATTTCGAGACGAGGCCCGTCACCCAATGCAAGCAGCCAACAGTGCAGAATATTCCCAGCAATTGCGCTCTCGTGTTATCCTTGAAAGCAATGGTATGCAAGCTGCTGACGGCATAAGTTGAACAACCAAAATCATGTTCCTTTATTCTTCTTTCGATATTGTTCCGTGTGCGCGTACAAGAGACCAAACAGACAAAACACCAGACAGGTTCGTCGAGCTCTTGGCATGGCACGTCCTGCTGGCCGCTCCCATGCTAGCGACGGATGCGCGCCTCCCATTGACCAAAAAGCAATCATCTCAGCATGCAAGTCCATAACATCGTGACGGGGGCATAAATGGCAAAGACAAATCAGAGAAAAAAAGAGAGACCCGGCCCGACTGCAGCTTGCCTCATGTTTCCATCGAGCTGGCCAAGCAACAAATTCGAGACTATTTGTACACGAGTCGAGATGGCGGGGTTCGGCTCACTGCGGGGGCTGGTAATTGATTGGGCGCCTAAACGAGGGCTTGTTAGCTTCCATGGACAATTTCGTAGAGACTGGCGGGAAGGGGGGGGGGGGGGGTCTTGTTCGTTTACTTGAAGAGGAGAATGTGCGGCTCGGGCTCGTGGACCTCGTAGTG